>NW_020869910.1:411593-419093 GCF_003789085.1 Penaeus vannamei | reverse complement strand
GCAAGCGCTCTCGTGCCCTCTCCCTCTCCTCTCTTCTCTCTCTCTTCTCTTCTTCCTCACTCGCATTCATCAATCGCTACTGCTCTCCCCCTCTCTGTCCCTTCAGGTCTCCCTCTCTTCCCTCTCCCCCTTTCCCTTCCTCTTCCTCTTCCCTTTCCTCTCCCGCCCATTTCCTCCCTTCCCCTCCCTCTCTCCTTAATCTCCCCTTTCCCTCCCTTCCCCCTCTCCTCCACTCCCCCTTCTCTCCCTCTCCCCTTGCCCCTTCCCCTACTCTCTCAACCCATCTCCTCCTCCTCTTTCACAATCCCTCCTCCCTCCCCACCCCATCTGCTCTTCCCCTTTCCCTCTCTCGTCATCTCCCCTCTTTTGTTCCTCTTCCTCTCCACCTTTTTCCTCTCTTTCTCACTTCCATCCCTCCCTCATCCCCCATTCCCTACCTCTTCCCTTTCGATCCACTCACTTCCTCCACTCCACTTCCCTCCATCCTTCCTTCCTCCCTCCACTTCCTCTCCTTCCTCCTCCCTCCACTCCCCCCTCCTTCCTCCTCCTCCCCTCCTTCCCCTCCCTCCACCCTCCTTCCTTTCCTCCCTCCTTCCTCCACTCCCTCCCTCCTTCCCTCCACTCCTTCCCTCCTCCCTCCACTCCCTCCTTCCTCCCTCCACTCCTCCCTCCCTTCCCTCCCTCCCTCCCTCCTTCCCTCCACTTCCCTCCCTCCTCCCTCCACTCCCTCCCTCCTTCCCTCCACTCCCTCCTCCTTCCCTCCACTCCCTTCCTTCCCTCCACTCCCTCCCTCCTTCCCTCCACTCCTCCTTCCTCCTTTCCACTCCTCCTTCCCTTCCCTCCACTTCCCTCCACTTCCTTCCTTCCCTCCACTCCCCTCCTCCTCCTTCCTTCACTTCCTTCCTTCCTTCCGCTTCCTTCCTTCCTTCCTTCCTTCCTTTCCTTCCTTCCTTCCTTCCTTCCTTCCTTCCTTCCTTCCTTCCTTCCTTCCTTCCTTCCTTCCCTCCACTCCCTCCTTCCTTCCTTCCTTCCCTCCACTCCCTCTTTCCTTCCTTCCCTCCCCCCTTCCTTCCTGCCCTCCACTCCTTCCTTCCTCCTTCCTTCCTTCCCTCCACTCCCTCACTTCCTCCCTCCACTCCTTCCTTCCTTCCTTCCCTCCACTCCCTCACTTCCTCCCTCCCTTCCTTCACTCCCTCTCCCTCTCCCTCTCCCCCTCGTAACCAACAGGTGACGATCTGCTTGCGCAATCCCACTCTTTGCGGCAGAGATTAATTGGTCTTAATTAAGCGACGATAAACAGCAATTTCGGAGATAAGAAACGACAACAAACCGCTGAGTTATCAGGGCCGCGTCCAGCACACCCGCTTAATGAGACGTTGTGGGGCTCGGGTTTCTAGAGACAGGTTTCTACTAGAGGTCTGTCTATTCTATTCGTCTGCCTCCTTATGTTGTCGTCGTTGTTTTTTTTAGCTCTTGATTTCTGTCTTTATTTTTCTTCGTTTTCAGCTACCTTAACTTTTCTTTTTTCTTAATTCTCTATCTCCCTTCTTCCCCCCTCTCTCTCTCATCTTTTTTCGTTTTCTTTTGTGCCTCTCATCTATTTCTCTCGTTTTCTTCCAACTCTCCTTTCCTCTTCCTCCCCCTCTCTTCCTCTTCCTCCCCCTCTCTTCTCTTCCTCCCCTCTCTTCCTCTTCCTCTCTTCTTTCTCATCCCCCTCTTTCTCATCCTCCCCCTCTCTTCTTCATCCCTCTCTTCTCCTCTCTCTTTCCTCACTCTCTCCCCCTCTCTTCGCCCCTCTCTCCTCTCTCCCTTCCCCTTCTCTCTCCCTCTCCCCTCTCTCTTTTCAACTTTCTCCATTCCCTCCCTCTCTTTCACAATCCCTTACTACCCACCACCAAGAGACTCATAATGCCCCCCCCCACACACAAACCACACCAATCCCCCCTCATACCCCCCCCCCCTCTCCACGAAAAAAGACCACCTCCTCCTCCTCCTCCTCCTCCTCCTCCTCCTCCTCCTCCTCCTCCTCCTCCTCCTTCCTCCTCCCACCTTTGCCCTCCGCCATAAGCCCGGATCGCCTCAGAGCCCGCCAAAAAATCCCGATAACTTTTTAAAATAACTTTTTTAAGATTACCGTTTTGTTCAGGCTTCCAGACGGACACACGGCCGATTTGGAGCAAAGGCGTTAAAGAAGGGTGAAGAAAGAGGCTTTTTTTTAAAGACGGACGATGATAATTGGGTAATAAAGGTGCGAGGGAAGAGAGAAATGGAATGAATGGGTAATAAATTCAAGCTGAATAGAAGGATAACAAAGAAAACGACTAATAAAAGAAATGTACCTCAGCAATATATATTACACACAAATATATATATACAAATAAAAAAACAAAGAAATGACCAATGAAAAAATATAGAGAAATTACTGGAAGTCTGAAGAGGAAATATAGAAAAGCAAAAAACCAAAAAACGAGTATTTTCAAATAGTAATAATAATGAAAATAATAACAATAATAATAATAATAACAGCAACAATTATAATAACAATAACAAAACATAATAATCATAAATCGATAACCATAATAATAACAACGACGATAACAACAGCAACAACAACAACACAAACCCCAACAGCGACCCCAGCAAACAAGCCACGCCCCCCACTTACCTCGACCAACAGCTTCGCGCACTTGACGTCAGTGACGAGCGGGACCGAGAAGTCGACGGCCATGCGGCGGGTCCTGTAGCCCTGGGTCATGAAGGAGGACACGCGACGGGCCCCTCCGCCGCGCATGGGCAGGTTGATCACCAAGTCGAACTCCTGCAGAAGGCGGTGAAGGGAAGGGGGGTTAGAATCGTTACTTTTAGATGTGTAATTAAAATAATTATTGTTATTATTGTGGTAAAAATATTGTTGTTATTATTGTGGTTAAAAGAATTTTAGTATTGTGGTTTCTTCTTTTTCTTTCTTTCTTTTCACTTCACGTGTATATACTTCTTTATATAGTTATTATTCAAAATTCATACATATTCTTTAGTAGTTATTTTCATGAATTTTCTCATTATTTCTTATATATGTATTTTTGTGAATTTATCTACAAACATATTTCTTCTATAATTCTTAAGCTTGCTAAATATCATTCTTACATATACTTACTTTCTTAAACTTCCAAAATACCCTACATGAGAAATAATACTTTATGAGCAAAATACATTTCTTTCCATTCTTAAACCTTATCCTGAAATAAAATACATAAAAAGACAAATTATCCACAAACGTGTATATATACCCGTATGCTGTAGATGAGGCCCTGGTGACGCAGCGTGGAAGAAAATCGAAATAAAAGTTATAGTTCACTCCCAAAGACCAAATCAAAATGGTGAGTTGACGTGCAAGACATTTGTCCGAGATGATTTATGAAGTGAGGTTTGTGCAGGAAAATTTCTTTGGGAGCACCAACGCCTTTCAGGGATAAGTAATTTTCTTGAAAGATATTCTAAATTGTATTATCAATATGTCATAAACATTATATATACCAACTGCTTTATTTAAGACTAAAAATAGTGACAATCGAGCCACACTGCGCCTTGAACCAATAGCGAGTTTCTTTTTTTCAGGAACAGAAAAAAATGGCGCCTTCCCGCTCTAAAAGTGAGAGAATTAAAAGAAAAAAATCAAACAAAACACATGACGATCGAGTGAAATCATTCCGTGCGATTTGAAAGAAGAGATAATAAAGATTCTAAAAAGGACGTTGCTTTTCATCATCATCACAAACGCACAAACATAACTACAAAAAGGAGTGTTTTTGTTTTGCTTCTTCCTGATAAATTCATCATGCATTTTCACTCAGGGAAACGAGAGAACTTCCAGTGGCTTATTGTGGCTCAAAATAAGATCTTTAAAAAATCCATTAGGCTGGACAGCATCGCCAAAGAAACACATTAACATAAATGCAGCAACTTATAAAAAAGAGAAAAATCCCAAGCACATTCACAGCTTTGCACTGCGATCTTGAAATTCATAAATCAATATAAACAAATAAAAGATATAACATCAATAATTTTAAACACAAAATTTTAAGTATCTTTTTTCTTAGCATATTTACACTTTAATTATTAACGGTTAACACCACTTTGAACGCTGATGCTTTCTGCCTATTGGTGGCTTGTGACTGGTTGCGGCGCCTCACTGACCAGTTAGAGAGAGCGGGCACAAAGCTTTAGTGCTGATCACACTCACCAGGGGCTTTCGAGGCGAGGTATGTGTCATTTGTACAGGACATGTAACGGGTTAGTATATATTACCTTTATGATCATATTGAAACTCTTGACTCTTTTTAAATCATCCTTTTAAAGATATAAAACATATATGCATTGGCCGTCCAAAACAAAAGAACCGACAACTGCGTGTACCGCGTGCGTCTCTGAGACACACATAGACCTATTCTAACACGTCGACTTTCTCTCCCACTAAAATATATCATTACTTCTCCACTACTAATCTATTTCTTTAAATTGTGCTTCGCCTCAAAATACTGACCTTTCTGGCCAAATAATCGGCCATGGAAGAGAGCTGGCCCTTGGTGGGTGTTTCGCCGATGTTCTCGTAGGCCCACTCAACCGGCTCGATCTGGAATTGGGGAAATAATAAAGATAATCAAAATAATAATAATTGTATTGTCAATAATAATGTTGATATTAATAATAATTGTACTATCAATAATAATGGTGATAATAATAATGGTAATAATATTAAGAGCAATAACAATACTAATGATGATTACAATAATATTAATAACAATAACAACAATAGTGATAATAATAACAATAACAATCAATTTTATAACAGTAACAATAATAATTACACATATCGATAATAGTACACATGATTGGAAATTGTTGAAAAAACAGCGAAAACAAATTAGTAAAAACACGAAAAAGGATGAGACAGGAAATGAATACTTCCACTGGTCAGAAATGAACCAAAAAAAAAAGTTAATAAAAATCACGAAATTCAGGAAAGAAAAAAGAAGAAAAAAAAATTAACAGTAATCACATCAAAATATTAGAAATTCCATTAGTTAGAGAGGCTACAAATAAATACACAAATTATCCGATATGCAATAAAAAATGGGTCGTGGAAAGCTCGTCTCCCTACTAAATCCGACGCCATCTTCGCAAATACGGTCATACTCATCAAAATCATATTGTTCATGTGTGATATACCCGCACTTTCTTGTTGCCAGGCTCAGTATATTCCTTTGGTGGGGGAGGAGGAGGGGGGATGAGAGGAGTGAAGGGGGGGAGGAGGGAGGAGGAGGAGGAGGAGGAGGAGGAGGAGGAGGAGGAGGAGGAGGAGGAGGAGGAGGAGGAGGAGGAGGAGGGAGGGAGGGAGGGAGGAGGAGGAGGGAGGGAGGGAGGAGGAGGAGGAGGAGGAGGAGGAGGGAGGAGGAGAGGAGGGAGGGAGGAGGGAGGGAGGAGGGAGGGAGGAGGAGGGAGGGAGGGAGGGAGGAGGAGGAGGAGGAGAGGAGGAGAGGAGAGGAGGAGGAGGAGGAGGAGGAGGAGAGGAGGGAGAGAGGAGGAGGAGGAGGAGGGGGGAGCAGCAGCAGGAGAGGAGGAGAAGAGTGGAAAGAAAAACAAAAAGAAATCTATCGAAAAAAAGACGAAAACAAAAAACTAACAGCCTGCGCATTCCAGCATCTCACTCCGAACGCACACCGGATATGACTTAAAGCCAACAGAAAACGCATTCACACACGCTTGAAAAATGCAGATAAACGAATAAAGATAAATAAAAATAACGAAATATTGATGTAATATCCTGACGTCATGCGTTAATCCCAGCTGAAGTGCCGTCGTGGACTTTCTCATCGCTTGACGTCACTTGGTAGACTTATTCCCGCGAGACTGACATGTAGAAGAGAAGAAGAAGAAGAAGAAGAAGAAAAGAAAAAGAAAAAGAAGACAAACACAAAGACGCGAAGACAAAGAAGACGGAGGAGAAAAAGAAGAAAAGGAGGAAGACAACGAGAAAGGAGATTATATATATATATATATATATATATATATATATATATATATATATATTATATATATATATACATATATATGAGAGGGAGGGAGGGAGGGGAGAGAGAGAGAGAGAGAGAGAGAGAGAGAGAGAGAGAGAGAGAGAGAGAGAGAGAGAGAGAGAGAGAGAGAGAGAGAGAGAGAGAGAGAGAGAGAGAGAAAGAGAAAAAATGATAAGAGGAAAAGAAACAAAAGAGAGAGAAAGAGAGACAGCGTGACTAAGTAACAAACAAGCAACCACGTGCTTGTATCAGAAGTCCCGCATACCATCAGACTTCCAAATCTGATAAAAAAAAGTCAAATTAAGAATGCAAGGGCTAAATCGTCCAAGACAAACCCGGTCATTTCTTAAACCCAGATAAAGAAGTCGGTTGGCGATGCAATACCTACTTAGAAGCAGAATGAAGCAGATGAAGATACAAGCAGAAGAGTGGAAATTGCCTTTTATCAGGCACTTCTTTCTTACTTTTAAAAGATGTAATGTGTATATTGTAGCACATTCTAGATAGATAGATTGGTTGGTAGAAAGATAGACAAATAGGTCAGATGAATATGTTACAACGATGGATAGATACAAAGGCATGTAGATAGATAGAAAAGACAGATGTGTAGGTTTAATAGATGGGATAATTAGGTAGACAAATAGATTGATAGACAGTTATGCAAATCGATACTTTATATTTAGGTATTATATATTCATAACATACACTACATTTTACACACAGACGCACACTTCTGGTAGATTAAAGATCCCTTTAAATATCTTCATCTCCATCTGCTGAAGCTCCAAGATTTTTTTTATTATAAGAAAAAAAAAGCTTTATACCTAAACGTATGTAACGAACAGTTAACCAGGATGAACAATATAGATAGATATATAGATACATAGATAGTTGATAGATAAATATGCATATAAATACATTCATACGTACGTACATATGTATATTACTAATCTATTCATTCAGGGAAACTATCAACATCCTAAAAATAACCTTTCGTTTGTCGCCTTCTCAAAATTCAACCAATAATAAAAAAAAAAAAAAATCAATGGTTGCAAAATCCGAAATACAGATGTCGCTTTAACCGGCCTCTCCTTTATCGTATGATGTAATAAACCCCAGTTCCTAGCTGGCTTTGTCATCGCCTTAACACGTCACTTTCATAACGATTTCGTAATCATTTTCAAACCGAAGAAACGATTGAATTTTTCTTAAATTCTGATATCAAAGGTCCTTTTTTCGCTTTTTTTTTCTACGGTATCACCAAAGTTTTATTATCTCTTCATATATTGTGACAGGTAAGGAATGCCTCTCTTTGCTCTTATCTTATCTCTCGCGGAGTCACAAGCCCGGTGTCTTTAATATCAATTAATATGGAATGACACCATAGCGACCCTGCACCTCGTCCCGGCAATAAGCAATCAAGCGCCGC
>NW_020869910.1:399093-404093 GCF_003789085.1 Penaeus vannamei | reverse complement strand
AACAATACATTTATGGAAGTTTCTTTTTTCATATAATTTTTTCCCAATATGAAAGGAAAATGTGAATTTGTTCTTTCACTTTTTTATCTTATTAAAAAGCGTGTATTTATTCTACATTATTTTTATCTTTCTTACATAGATCATCATAAAAGAACAGTGCATGTAACTTTTATATTGCATACAGAATGTAGACTTTATGATCTTACACTATATATGTATGTATGATGTGTATGATGTATATGTATGATGTATGATGTATGTATGTATGAATGTATGTATACACATACAACTTTATTGATTCAAAAGTGATAAGAAATTAGGGCAGCCACAGTGGCGCCCTCTCGCTCTTATCTGCAAGTCGCCTCAACGAGGTTTGGGGTTTGGCAAACCTTGTCTTCAAACTCTTATTCATCATCCTAATCCTCATTCTCATTCTCATTCTAATCCTAATCCTCATCATGATCATCATCACCGCACCATCAACACACCATCCTCAACCACACCACCAACACCGCATCATCCTCTACCACACCATCACACACACATCGTCAACCACACCATCCTCAACCACATCATCAACACCACACCATCCTCAACCACACCATCAACACCACCCCATCCTCCACCACACCATCCATAACCACATCACCACCACCACCAACATTCACGATAAAAGTTTCATGCGAGAATTCAAGCAAATCCGAACTCAGTCGATCTGAAATCCTGAATCCAAAGGCCAGCATAATGATAACAATAATTTAATTTTAACATCTACCGCGAATTAACTTTATATTTTACCTTTATTCATATATTTATTTACTTTTTATTCTACCGTGAACCATCCTCTTCCTTTTAACACTTGCAATATCTCAGGGACTCTAGGTGTCTCGATCTTAGATTAAATAAGCGAATAGACAGATAAATAAACAAACAAAATTATTTTTTTAAAATCATAAATCAATAGTTAAAAAACGAACAATAAAATAAAATAAAACAAACTTAAATAAATGAATCGATAAATGAATAGAGACAAGAACGGTAAACCCACTTACATCAACAAAAATAAACAACTTGTTAAATAATAAATCAATAGTTAAAAAAACGAACAATGAAATAAAACAAACTTAAATAAATGAATCGATAAATTAATAGAGACAAGAACAGTAAACCCGCTTACATCAACATAAATAAAAACACCACAGTCTAGAAAAATTAATCTAAGCAGGTGTGTCTCTTTTTTAATTATTATAAACGAGTATGTTCTAAAAATAATAGAGAATAAGAATGAACGTTACTTGAAAGTTCTGGAAAAAAAATTATGCTGAACTGACGGGGGAATTAGGAGAAAAAATTAGGATAAGTGAAATATTAGAATAAATGAAGAGACGAAAGGGTGTTAAGAGACAACACGTGAACTGAGGCGAGACAGTACGTAGCAATAATGCCAAATTAAGAGGGACAGGTGAATTATCAGAATAAATGCGAGATTAAGGGGGCCATGGCAGGACACGTGAATTTAAGAGATCCGGAAAGTTGCAAGATAACGTCAATCCAGGTAGAAAGACGCATCCACGTGTCAGTGAGTCATTTGTGGTGAGTCAAGCAAGGGGAGAGAATATACAGGGGCACATTCCCTTTGTTCTCGAAAATAAGCAAATACATAAGATACGAGTAAAATAACATGAAAAGGTACACCTATAGGGGAATAAGCACACGCACGCACAACAGCGCGCGCATGGGCACATATACACCACACGCACAAACGCACGCACGCACATTCACACCCACACGCACACGTACGTACACACCCCACGTACGTACACACCCACACGCACACGTACGTACACACCACACGCACACACACCCACACACACACGCACAAATGCACGCACACGCACATACACAACCACACGCACGCAAGCACGCACATACAAACCCACACGCACAAACGCACGCACACGCACATACACACCCACACCCACACGCACACCCACACCCACACGTACGTACGTACACACCCACACGCATGTACACATCCACACGCACATACACACACACGCACAAACACACCCACACACACATACTCACCCACACATACACGCACATACACACCCACACGCACAAACACACGCACGTACGCCCTGAGACCCTCGCTCTCTACACGAATCATCCGACCACTCATGAGGCGGTCACGTGATCACCCGATAACATATTTTGGGGATTTGCTTCGGTCGCGCCTGACGTCATACTTTGGTATGGGCCTCGATGACAACCTCCTCGTGATAAAGGTGATCCAAATGGTAATGGAGGTGATAATCTGGGCGTAAAAGATAAATGGAAGGTACAAAGAATTTCCGAAGAGACGAGGTAAACATTACGAGGGTTTGAGACGCCATCTTGCAAACAGGGCTTCATGTTTTTTTTTCTGCCTCGGTGCCGTAAACTACGCTAATTCGTGGTTATATGACTACAAATTCCCTCGTAAAATATACGTTTGCGAAATTTTGAATGGGGAAAGACAGTCTTATAGCTTTTTTGTCTCCTAAACCTTTGCAGTTTGAGCAACTTCTTAAAACCTGAATCTATCAACAGCATGTTCAATGTCCTCTTCTCTATTTTTATTGTAGCATGTTTCACTATACATGTTTGACATTATTTTACAATTATTACGTTGACGGTAATAACTGATGGCGATTAAATGTTGATCCATAACACATTATATCAACATATTATATATATAATATATATATATATATATGTACGCACGCACGCACGCACGCACGCACACACAGATAGATATAGAGATAAAACGACAGAGCTCGTTGAAGATCAAGACCGCTTGAAGTCTCTTTCTCGCAACCGTTAACAACCACTAACGTCACATGATTGCTCGCTGGTAACTCAAATAGATGGAATTACCTTTCATTCTTTTTCATGTTCACTTACTATTTTGAGAGATGGAGAGGGAGAGAGGAGGAGAGAGAGAGAGAGAGAGAGGAGAGAGAGAGAGAGAGAGAGAGAGAGAGAGAGAGAGAGAGAGAGAGAAGAGAGAGAGAAAGAGAGGGAGAGAGGGAGTGAAGAGAGAGAGAGAGAGAGAGAGAGAGGAAGAGAAGAGAGAGAGAGAGAGAGAGAGAGTAGAGAGAGAGAGAGAGTGAAGAGAGAGAGAGAGAGTGAAGTAAGAAAGAGAGAGAGAGAGAGTGAAGTAAGAAAGAGAGAGAGAGAGAGTGAGTAAGAGAGAGAGAGAGAGAAGTAGAGAGAGAGAGAGAAGTAAGAAGAGAGAGAGAAGAGTGAAGAGTAAGAAAGAGAGAGAGAGAGAGTGAAGTAAGAAAGAGAGAGAGAGAGAGTGAAGTAAGAAAGAGAGAGAGAGAGAGAGAGAGAGAGAGTGAAGTAAGAGAGAGAGAGAGAGAGTAAGTAAGAGAGAGAGAGAGAGAGTGAAGTAAGAGAGGGAGAGTAAGAGGTAGGAGAGAGAGGGAGAGTAAGAGGTAGGACAGAAAGGGAAAGTGAGAGGCAGAAAGAACGAGAGAGAGAGAAAGGCAGAAATATCTAGAGAGGGAGAGAGGAGCGGCGAGAGAGCGAGAGGCAGAAAGAGCGAGAGCGAGAGCGAGCGAGTCAGAGGGAGAGACAAACACAGGCAGATACCACACAAAAATGGAACTCCGAAACAATTAGCTAATCAATAAAACAGATAACCCACTCAAACACGAACCGACAAACAATCTAAAGTCCCTTTATCAACGCGACTTGAAAGCACTCGAAGCTGACAGGGCAAGCAAGATGCAACGTGAAAAAAAACAGTATGACAAGACTAGGAGAGCAGAAAACACAAGATAGGTAGAGAGAGATACGGATGTTGGAAGAAAAAAGTGTGTGAGAGAACTTTACTAACTTTACGGTGATGTGCTTGACGCTTGTGTTATTTTCTTCGTCACTTTCCTTTTCTCTCTTGGGCATTGAAAGCATTCTACACACAAGGGATTTGTTAAAAATGTCAGGCAATCATTTTCTCCAGATTTCGAAAATGTGTCTTTCCTTCCAATAAACCTTATTCCGTGAGTCTTTCTTTAGCGTGTTTGTTCATCTCTCGTTTTGAGAATGAAAACTAAAGACAGACAGGCAGGCGGAGAGACAAGAAAAGAACGCGAAGTGAAGGTCATGGACGAAAAACATGATTCTTGGGAAATACCTTTTCCAAGGACGTAACGAAATTTTCATTATCACACATGTCACCTTCTCTTAATCCTCTGCCAAGATAATTTGAAAAAGAAAAGAATCAAAGCAATAGGGTAAGAGTCAAGGACATAAGCCTACTACTATCTCTACATATATTTTCCAGGGCCCGGATTCACTAACGCACTTACGATGGTAAAATCATTGGTAACTATAGTTACCATGGTAAACAAACAGCGGTGGTATTCACTAACAACTTGCCATTGGAGTTACCATGGTAAATTTTACCAGTGGCCAGAGCACTGGTAACTTTTGGGAAGACGATGTCATCACGTGTTATCTCTTCAAAAATTCAATATCTAAGCAAAGTTTTAGGTTTGTTTTTACACCTGATGTAACTAATATGATGGCAAACAGATATCACAATGCGGACATAGTGAAGAAAAGCAAATTTCACATGAAACTAACAAAAACAAAATCCACACAAATTCTCGTAAACTTATAGGCCTACATTATACTAGAATGCATGGAACCGATAAATAAGTGAACTTTTTAAAAAATCTCTGACATAATTATTACAAATGCTATAGAAAAACCTACCTTGCTGATATATAAACTGGCAATGATGAAAACATATAATTAAAAAGCTGTTTGGACTGTCTCTTTGGTTTGAGTTAACAATAATATATTATATAACAGTGTTTGTATTGGTTCCTATCTATACAGTAAATATATATCCAACATGATGGATATAATAAAATAAATATATATATTTTTTCTACATGTGCTTAAATAGTGTTTTAGCTCTGACGATTATTTAAACAATCTCGCTG
>NW_020869910.1:371593-396593 GCF_003789085.1 Penaeus vannamei | reverse complement strand
TTTTTTTCGCTTCTCGTTCTGTTTTTTTTTTGTTAGTTTTTTTTTTTTTTTTTTCTTCTTTATTTTCGTCTTTTTATTTTTCTTCGTTTCTTCTAATTCTTCTTTCTTTTTTTCTTCTACTAATGCTTCTTTCATTCTTTTTTTTCTTCTAATTCTTCTTTCATTCTTTCTTTTCTTCTTCTTTTTCTTCTTTTCCTTTCCTTCCTCTTCTTATTCTTCTTCCACTTCCTCTTCGTCCTCTTTTATGGCTTATGTCTTTGCTCTATGGCTTATGTCAGCGTTTTTCCTTTCTTACTTTCCCTTGTTATTTCACTTTCGTCTTCGGGCTCTCTCTCTCTTTTCTCCGTCCCCCCCCCCCTCTCAGTCCTCCTCTCTCTCTCTTTACCTTCCATTCTTCACATTCTTCCTCTTCCTCTATTTTTCTCCTTGTGTTTCCTTTCCACTCTCCCTCTTTCAAGTCTATTCCTTTCGCTCGTTTTTTACATTTTTTGTATCTTTATTCCAATATTCTAATCCTCCTCCGATCTTGTTATTCTCCCTTTCTATTTTTTTCCGATTTATTTTCTTTTTATTTATTTTTTCTTTTTTTCTTTTTATTTCTTGTTCTCTCTATTTTCCTCTCGCTCCCTTCCTATCTATTCCTTTCTTTATACTCTCTCTAGGACCTAGACGGCTGAGAGAGAGAGAGGGACAGGGACAGGAAGAGGAGAGGGAGGGAGAGGGAGAGGAGAGGGAGAGGGAGGGGAGGGGAGGGGGAGGGGAAGGGGGAGGGAAGGGGAAGGGAAGGGGAAGGGGGAGAGGGAGGGGAAGGGGAGGAGAGGGAGGGAAGGAGGGGGGAAGAAGAGGAAGAAGAAGAAGAAGAGGAAGGGGAAGGAGGGGGGAGAGATGAGAGAAGGAACCCGAGAAAGAGGAGGAGGAGAAGAGACAAAGAATGGGAAGTGACAGAAGAGGAGGAGGGTGAGAGAGAGAGAGCGATAGAAAAAAAAAAAAAACATCTCATATCACCGATCACTCTACCCTATCAGAAAAGTGTCAAAAGGGGACACTTTCGGCGCTCGATTACGTAAATCTCAATAACACGATTTCAAAACCTTGTATCATTAGTATTATCTTTCTTTTTATACATATCATACTTTTAATCTTTCCGCATTACAGGGATTGTTATTACAATCATTATCACGATCGTTTAATATTGCAAGAAAAAAGTATTAAAACCTTTTTCTCGATCTCAAAGTTATCAAGAGATCTAAAATGACAATACGAATGGTTATGACAATGACAAAGAAATTGACAAAGACAATTACAATGACAATACTATACAACCACAAGAATCTGGAAATAAAGACAAATACAAACACCCAACTACAAAAAACAACAAATGAGAATCAAGAACAAAACACGAACGCAAAAAAAAAAGAAGTACGAGCGTATAAGAAATAAACATCGACAACAATCAAAACAAATAAAAAATCAAACCAAACAAATTTTCAAATAACTGAAAAAAAAGATTCTAACGCCCTTTGTACTTTTAATAAAGAGAGGGAGGGGAGGGGAGGAGGATAGCGGGGAACTAGGGATAGGGGAGAGGGGAGGTAGAGTGGGGGGGGGGAGAGATGGCGGAGGAGGAAAAGGGGTAGATTAGAAGTGGGTGGAGGAGGAAAAGGGGTAGATTAGAAGTGGGGTGGAGGATAAGGAGAGGGTGGAGGTGGGGGGGGGGGGTGAAGGGGAGATGGGGAGAGGAGGATGGCGGGGGAGTGAAGGAGAGGAGAGAGGGAGGAGGAGAGAGGAAGGAGGTGAAAGGGAGGGGATGAAAAGAGAGAGAAGAAATAGAAACTGAACGAGAGTAGAGAGAGCAGAATAAGAGAAAAAAAAAGAATGGGAAAGAGAAAAGAATAGAAAGAGAAAGAGAAGAGGATTGAAAAAGATAGAAAGAGAACGAGAAGAGGATTGAAAGAGATAGATACAGAGACAGAAAAATAAAAAGACTGTGTGAGCGGGGGGGGGGGGGGGTGATTGATGGCTGCCTGAGGCTGATACTGACGAAGGTGAAAACTGATGATGACATTTATACTGATAACTAATAATGTTCTATAATTGGTGACGAATGATCAGAGGTGGTTGCACTAACCATTCAAATATAAGGTAAAATGTCATAATAAACAGTGAATGTTGACGATTATCCAAGGAAATAAAAACAGATTTAATAAAGTGTTTAATATATCAATTTCCGTATAGTAAAACGATGAAATTTAATATAAAAAGTGACAAGCAGATTTAGATTAAATGATTAATGGTTAATTAAATGTTTAAGCACTTCTGACAGAAAATGTTATCTTTGCTTTCAACAGCTGATTTCTTATCTTGGTCTAGAATGGATACATCAATTCACCGGTTACACGTTTGCCAACTGACGCACCACTTTTAATTTCGTTTTAGTTACCAAGTAAAGCTATTATACACGTTCTCATTCATTTATTCTGTCTTTCTTTCTCTTCCTTTCTTTTCCTTTAATGACATGCATGCTCACGCCCAATTTCCATTTTCATTAGCATAAGACGGGAAACACTAAGCATAATGTGGCAAACCGCCACATCATGCTTAGTGGCGGTAATTCTTTTGCCTAAACTTTATTTTACTTGTATGACTGTCGAACCATCAAGCCTAATGCTCACTCATCAATAAATCTTATCGTCAATCTAACCAACATTAACCAATCTAAAACCAGTCAGACAGACATCGTAACGGCCCTTCTGACAGCCAGTTTCGCAGCCAGTCTAAGAGCCAGTCTAAAAGCAGCGGCCCATCCCTTTGGCAGGCTACGTGCGCCTCCGCTGCGCAGACATCATCCCGGGCGTCTCTCGCAACAACACCTACGAGGACATCTACGCCTTCATGCCCCCTGTGGACGAGACGAAGCCCGACCCCGTGGTAGACATGCGGCCCCTGCGAAGGAGCTCCGTGGTGTCCCCTGACGAGGACGACCTTTCCCCCACCAGGCATGAGGCTCGGCACTTTCTGCAGCAAGTCTCCTCGATCGAAGAGGGGGGAGAGGACGAAGAGGAAAAGGAAGACAAGGATTCGGAGGAGGACGACAACTTCGACGAGGAACCCATGAGGCCTCCCACGCACCTCATGGGGCGTCGTCCGAGCGGTATCCTGCCCCTCAATTACCCGACTGGGAGGCTCTCCAAGCAGAACCCGCCGAAGAGGCCCAACGGCATCATCAAGACCGGACTCATGACCCCGAAGGCGCCCCCCGACCCCAAGCCCGGCCCTCGGCTGCTGACGGAGCGGCGTCCCAGCGGGGTGTTCCCCAAGATGAACCCGAACATGGACCGCCTCAAGATCACGTCGGAGCAGCACAGGAAACTTCAGAGCAGCGGCGACAACTTCAGCGCGCTGAAGCGCATTCTGGCAGGGATCGAGGAGGGTAACGAAGAGGAGGAGGACGAGGACTCGCAGAGTGAGAAAGTCAGCCTGAGCGAAGTCAGGCCACACCAGGAGGATTCCGCGAGTGAAGACAGCACCGACCACGGAGCCGAACCAGCAGCCGTAGAGAAGCCGAAGGAGGAGGTCAGGCTGCACGCCTCGATCAACACAGGCTGCTTCATGAACTGCAGGATTCGGCTGCGTGCCGAAAACGACGCATACGGCATCAAGTCGCGCACCGAACTCAGGACCTATTTCTCCTCAGAAAGGTACATGGAGTGCTTTGAAGAGGATTTCGATACCCTGGCTAAGATTATGGGGAAGGAACACCTAGTTGACTCCAGCCAAGTGCAAATGCCCGCGATCCTTGCCAGTGAACTAATGATTGATGGGGTAAGTGTCCTGCCTTTTCAGTACTAACACGATCAACACTTTAAACATAAACTCACTAATATCCTTTCTAAATGACACATACATGAGAACCAACCATGGCATCTAAGCACATCCTTTGATGTACCGCCTCGTGCTTATCTCTCTCCAATGCCTGCCAACAGATAGGTCCTAAGTTCAACACCGAGTTCATCCCCACAATCCTGCATAAGGAATGGCCTCGCTGTGCCTTCGAGTGGAAGCTCCGGGACCGCAAGCCAAGGGCCGACCCAACCACGAAGACCCTCTACAGGTACGTCTCACTTCCCGTCTCCAGCAGACAGCGTGTTCACTTTAAAAACTCAAGTTACGGAAACACAGTCTCTCAAATTACATTCTCTTAAAAACTCAAATTACAGCAACGCATTCTCATTAATATCACCACTAACAAATTCCATCTCTGAAATACAGATGTTCTTTACCTTTTGACTCAAAATAATCATAAACACCAATCATGCAAGTTATCAAATGTTAATTGCTATGACTTAAACGCGAAAGAGAATCATAAGCATCAATAATTCCCTTAGACGAAAAAAGGTCTTTATAATATGCTGTAACAGTACCAGCTAATACCCTTACTTTCTTCCCAAGTATACATGAATACACACAATATAAAGATACCGAGAGATCGATTCCCTGAGCCCAGTCAATAACACCTACTTTAAACACACAACGACCTCTTTACAACCCCTCCTTTAATTAACAAACAACCACCCATTTAAACCCCTATTTTGACACACAACTACCCCTTCACAGGCCTTAGAAAAAACCCTCCTTTGACACAAAACTACCCCTTTGCAACCCCTTTCATACACAACTAACCTTTTGCAACCCCTCCTTTCACACCCAACCCCCCCTTTGCAACCCCTCCTTTGAAACCCAACCCCCCCTTTGACACCCAACCACCACCCCCTCAGATGGCCCAAGTCCTCGACCATCAACGAAGTCGTCAACACGGGCTGCAACCTCGTCCCCATCGGCCACTACAAGCCATCGCAGCCGAACATCGTCATGAAGATGGAGTGGCAGATTCAGTTCAACAAGGCGGAGCAGATCCTCTTGAGGAGTCTTGGCCACTCGCAGGTTAGCTTCGAAGAATGGGCGTTAATTTTTTTTTTTTTTTTTTTTTTTTTGGGGGGGGGGAGGGAGGTTGTAATGAGATACTTAAGTTGGGGATTTGAAGATTCGGTGTGTAGGGGGATGAGGGTGAGTCTTCTTCTAAGTTTCTTAAACTTGTTGTATGTATTTTTTCCTTCTTTCTTTCCCTCCTCCTCCCTCCTCTTTCTCTCCTCTCTCCCTCTTTCTCATCTGCTCCTCCTCCTTTACTCTTCTCCCTTTCTCTCGCTCTCCTTCTCCCTCTTCCTCTCCTTTTTTCATTCACTCTCCTTCTATATCTTTTTCTTCTCCTCCATCCCTCTTTCTCTATTTCTCCTTCCCTCTTCCTCACCTTCTCCTTCAGTCTCTGATTCTTCCCCATCTCTCATTATCCCTCTCCCTCTCTTTTTCTTTCTCTCTCCTTCCCTCCCTCTATTCCTTTCCCCCATCTCAAAAAACTCCCCCTTCCAGATACGCCTCCTCCTCATGGTCGAGTTCCTGCTGCGGGACCACCTGCAGGAGATCCCCGGCCTCAAGACGCAGCATCTCCGGTTCATCTTGTACTGGATGTGTGAGCACAACTTCAGGGACTGGCAGGAGGAGAGGCTCGGCAACAAACTGAAGGCTTATTTTAAGACTCTCTACAACTGCCTCTCCACTGAACACCTTCCGCACTACTTCATCGACAAGTGCAACATGCTGGAGACCATACCTGAGCGCTACTTGAGACAGGTTCAGGTAAGAGGACAATACAAGGCTTTGGTGAAAATTTTAGATTCTTTCTTTCACTCTCATGAAACTTGGAGGTTTCTCGCGCATGTATCTTGACATACATCTTGGGCACGGAATAATTACATGGGTATACGTCCACTTCCACTAAACTACTATGACTCGTTTCATTCTCTGTACTTCTAGGCATTAGTGAAGAATATGAAAGACAACCTTCCAATTTACATGATGCACACTATGCTGCGAATTCGTACCGAGGAGGATTTCTACCCGATGCTCGATGTACGTGAACTGTACAAGCTTCTCCTCCCCAAGTCCTTTAGCATTGGACAGATAAATCCCGCGCTTCTGGGATTGACAGAGGATGATGCCATTGACGAGATGGGGGAAGAAGGCGTGTCTTCGGTAAAGAGGATCTTCAAATCTCGTTCTTAAAGTCTACGGTGTCATCCGTTCTCTTGAAATTCCCTTTGGCATTAACACATTTATCTCATGTTTTTGTTTTCCGTTTATGCAGTGTATTCCGCCTTTGTTATACCTGGCTGATGCATCCTGTCTGTTCTCAGGGAAAAATAAAAAAGCTTGACGAAGGCGAAGACGTTCTCTACAGTGACTCCGAAGAAGAAAGAGCACATCAAGACATGAAGGTATGTCTGAGTTTCCAATTCGACATTGTAAGCAAATTATTCACACAACTTTTAATTTACACATCATGCATGAACACGCTTATTCCTGCAAGTTTAACCAACTCCTTCCAACTTTCAGGAGCAACTCCACGCCCTTCGACAGCAGCGGAAGCTCGCCGCTCAGCGCACCTCCAAGGACGACCAGAGGAAGAAGAGGCGGCGCTCCACCATAAACCTCAAGGCCAAAATCCACTGCGTGAAAGATCTCCGCTCCGGCAAGGTCCTCAGCCTGCACTTCGGCATGGCGCGCGCCTCCAACAAGTACCGGGCGTACCCTCAGGCGTACATGTACCTGCTGCTAGCGGGCAACATGGCGACGCTAATGGAGGAGACCGGCAACGGGCAAGAAGCCGAGGTGTTCCACAGAGAGATCGAGGAGCTAAACGTGGCCTCCAGAGGAGGCGTCAAGGACATGCTGGGGTCGTCGTGGGGCATGACCGACACCCACGACCTCATGCTGGGCAACCCCAACATACGTGGCTCCAACTGGGAGCTCAAGAAGGAGCAGCAGCCTCTGCCGTCGCCCCCTATGAAAGCTTCCCCCGTGTCGGGCCTGAAGCTAACCAAGAAAAATCTAAGCGGATTAGTGGACAACCTCAACGAACTCCAACAAACTAACAAAGTGAAAGTGACGGAAAGCAAAAGCAACGACTCGCTGTCCGACGCAATGCTCATGAGGGAGAGGACCCAGTCGGCGACGAACAACGCCAACGCGCCCCACGACCCTTCGGCCATCGTCGTGTTCTCTGACGAGGACGAGGAGGAGGCGTCGACGGACCTCTAAGGCTGCTGTGGCTAGGAGTTCCCTTCAGTGTAATGTGACAGAAGTGGGGTCTTGCCCTTCCCACTTCCGCAATAAAGTGATGTATAAAGTGATATCTACGTGCTGGGTAGATCATGTTTAAGCATAATAATCAAATGATACTCTTACGGTGACACAAAAATCATAGAAGTGTGTGATACGAATGATCACGAAACTATTACTTTATGAAAATACATATTGTCACTATTACTCCATCTGTTATACTTCATTCATGAACTTGGTACTTCCATAATATGATTAATGAGCGGAACTTCTTCTATTCAATAAAAGAATAAAAAATGTATATAAATTCCCTTTACTCAAATATGATATCCATGTTAAAATGGCATCCATTTTAGTTTTTTACTTTCCTCTGTCTTTTCTCCTACTTATGAATATCGTTTCTTTTTTATATATATTAATGAAACTGCATTACTTATCTTCCGATGATGTTAAAAAACTTAATATGCACTTGGTTTATAAGCTTCGAAGATCCATTACAAATAGTACTACTTCTGAAGGTGCTCACCAGCGGTAGTTATCGTCGATGGATCTTCAAAGATATAAACAAGTTATTGATTTAATGTATAAATCTTGAATCTGTATATATGTAAATTATTAGAAATAAACTCTTATCCTTGTAATACCGACTTTTAAACCCCCGTTAAAACAATGGTATCATCAGTGATATAGCACATTTCTTTTTTTAAATCACATTACAGTGCCTGAAAAAGTACTTTGTGGCGGTAAACATTGCAATGCAATATCATTCACTTTGAGATATGTACAAAGCTTATCGCATGAAGATATTTATTTTAAGCGATTTAATCAATTGATTCAAAGTACCTCCAATTTATTCCATCTGAGTCCTATTACATGCAATATAATATATATCCGCTTTACACAACGACTTACCACGTCCACATACAAATTGTCATGCTGTAGTTAATGCTGTACTTTACCTGTATGCCATGTGTTGAGTAGTAGTCAGCTGTTCCTAAAGAAGCATATAATTTGTATCCCATCTGTGCCAGCGTCCTGACTGCCGGAAGCAACTCGTTCTTGTGCTGAAAGTACCAGGGATATATGTATATAATATCGCAGAATTTTGAATTCTCTTTCATTTTATATTTTCTTCTTATATTACCTTTCATGTATGAATTCGGAGGCGTTATCTTAATTCAGTGGTACTTCTGAGCTCTCACGACCCACCTTGTAGCTACCAATAGAGAGGAGAATGGAGCGCTGGGGAATGACGAAGCCGGTAGAAATCATGGACTTTAAGTAGGCCTCGTAGCGGTTCTCCCCGAAGCAAGCCACTTCGCCTGTGGACGCCATCTCCACGCCCAACATCACATCTGCACCTATAATTCAAAAATATTTTTTTCTTCATAAATGGCAAGTAAAAGTATCCTGGTTACAAATTCCCATATTCGTCGTAAGGTACATAAAAATTATTCTTTTAACCCATGTAAATTCCTTGATTTTACTGTTTTTTACCTTGTTTTTACTTTTTTTCTATTACTATTCCTTGATTTTACTTTTTTCTATTACTATTCCTTGCTTTTACTATTTTTTCCCTACATATTCTTCCTGCAGCGACACACTTACCAGCCAAACGAGAAAAGCTAAACTGCGGCACCTTGACCCCGACTCTGCCGCAGCCCCGCAACACATCCGTGGCGGCCACCTTCTCCCCGACGATCACCTTGGTCGCACAAGCCACGAAGTCGAAGTCTAGGGTCTTGCTGACGAAGGGGAAAGATCGAGATACCCTCAGGTTCGTCTCGATTACTTTCAGGTGATTATCCTGTGAGAGCAAATGCACATGGAGTTAAATATCATAACTGTGTTGATGTGGAATCAACGAAATCCATATTTCTTACTTCATTTTCCACAACGTAAAGGTGAAAAGAGATCTACCCATCATGGAGTATTGGAACTCAACAAACCTTTATGCATTTACTATACACTCCATTTACATCTCTGAATTCTAAACGTAAAAAGGCCGATATTTCCCATATCCACAACACAATACAGCAATCCACCGTCCTTACCTTCGCAATGAGCTGCATGTTGAAGGGGCCGTTCACCTCGAGCGCCCGGGCAATGGCAGCGCAGATGGAGGTGATCTTGGCCAGGGTCTCCGAGTTGAGGTCCTGCGGGGGCGTGACGAGCGTGGCGTCGCCCGAGTGGACCCCGGCGTTCTCCACGTGTTCGCTCACGGCCATGCACACCAGCTCTCCGTCGGCGGCCACGGCATCCACGTCGATTTCCTGGGGAGAGAGTGGATTGGGTTTAGGTGGTGTCTTTGTTGAAGTTTTTTTTGAGGGAGATGTGTCTGGATTATTAGATGGACTGGTTATGTGGGATGTTTGGGGGCAATTTTTTGTGCGGAAGCCGAATCTAAATTATTAAATGAAGCTCTGATATCTAGATTATGATTTCAGACTAATGAACCTTTAACACGCCACACGAAACCAGCCAACCAAATACATAACCGCTATAAAAAAAAAAACTGATAAAAGCAACAAGACCACCTACCTTAGCTTCCAAAATGAACTTGGAAATCACCACAGGATGCTCCTTGGAAACGGCCGCGGCCTGGTTCAGATACGTCTCCAGGTCCTGCGGCGAATGGGCCACGTTCATAGCCGCCCCCGAGAGCACGTACGACGGCCTCACCAAGCACGGGAAGCCCACCTCCTCGCAGAACGCTTGGGCTGACTTGAGGTTGGTCAGTTCCTTCCACCTGGCGATGGCAGGACAGGATGAGCTCGAACGCCAATTCAGAGGTAAATAAAGACTTGCTGGTTGTAGTACTGGGTATAGGTTATGCTTTTTAAATTTTATAACTATAGTTTTTTATAACTATAGTTTTTTATAACTATAGTTTTTTATAACTATAGTTTTTTATAACTATAGTTTTTTTTTCTTTTCTTTCCTTTTTTTAGGGAATCGTTTGTTGTTGGATTGTCTCAAATCTCTTGGTTAACACAAACATAAAACCATGAAACCTCAAATTGTCACGAGATATTCCCAGATGAAACACAAGCCAAATATCAAACTTGTTCAAAAAAAAAAAAAACACTTACTGAGGCTGTGAGATCCCAATGCGATCCAACATACGCGAAAACTTGAACCGGTTCTCAGCTCCATCAATAGACTCTGGCGACGTGCCCAGGATGCGGGCCTTCTGACGGTGCAAATCGAGAGCAATGTTGTTCGGAAGTTGTCCTCCCATGCTCAAAATCACGCCTTTGGGGTTCTCCAAGTTATAGATATCCATCACAACCTGGAATTGAGTTACTCATTTAGTCATGTTCATCCTGGAGAGTGACAGTGACAGTACAAGTGATACTACTTACATTATCATCTATTGTCCTTTCACATGAAGCATTTATCAATAAACCAAAAAAAAAGACATTTCAACTTCATGGATCTTTCGCTAGAAAAATATAATAAATCACAAATTACTAACCTCAAAGGACACTTCATCAAAATACAGACGATCGCACATATCGTAATCCGTGGACACCGTCTCCGGATTGTAGTTCACCATGATTGTCCGGTGCCCCAATTTACGAAGGGTTCTGAGGCACTGCACTGCACACCAGTCGAATTCCACTGATGATCCTATTCTATAGACACCAGAGCCTGTGGGAGGGAAAAATAGAATCAGAGAAAAAATCCAAATTTTCTAATCCATACCTTTTATAACCCAACATCCAAATAAACGTAATTTGGGGAAATCAATTTATGCAAAAAATGTGCAAACAAAAGCCAAGAAGATTCCTTATTGCAGAGACTGAATAGCTCTCAAAGTGACAATAGATTAGAGAAATAACTTTTCATATCATTCTTATCTTCAAGGAAAAAAATTATCCCAACTTCTATTTTTGAGAACCGAAAACCCTTCAAACCAAAGTAATTTCAATCATACACCAATGACATACTACCGACTTGATATAAGAAAAATAATATGCTAACGATAAAACCAAAAAGGACAAAAGACAAACTAACCATCCCTCTTTTAAATAAAAGTCCTTGCCACAAAACAAAACTAAAAAATGATCATGAATGAATACCAATGAATATGAAAATACAAAAATAGGAAAATGAATACCTATCACAAGAGTGGCGCCGGGAGGGAAGGCAAGGTCATGAGTGTTTCCATTGTAGGTGAGATACAAGTAGTTGGTGGCAGCAGGCCATTCAGCAGACACCGTATCCACCTGCTTAACCGTAGGCATGATGTCTGCAAAATAGATTACATAATTACTATAGCTGAACAATTTATGATATGCGTAATTACGTATTATACAGCATTAAACAGTTGTACATTTGTATGACACTAAATTAACTTCCCTATAGCTTAAAACAATGATGAACGCAAAAAATGACTAAATTCAATTCATAATAAAGGAGAAATGTATCAAATATAACTCTTGGCCAAGCTTATTTACGACATTTCTCCAGCAAACAGTCCCCTAGCAAAAAAGTGTATAGGCCTATAGTTATATAATTGACCAGAAAAAATAGTTAATCCATAACAAGTATTATAATCAACAAGCTTTCATTTTACTCGTTTCTTTACTTACTGTGCTTCTCCCTCAACGCACGCACAGCAAGATCGGTGCACTGAACAGCATTTCCAATTTGCTTATCAGAAAAACCTAGTTGTTTGGCACGCTGCAACACCTCCTCTGTGAGTTCTTCATCGGCGAGGCTCTCTAGTTTATCATACATATCGGTGATATTCTGCAGAAAAAGGCAAAGCGAGAACTAGTTTTGCAGACTTACATTATAAACGCAGCAATAATAATATTCAAATTAAAGAACAGTATTCATTGTGGCAAATGTATAAGAGGTATGAATCTAAATGAACATCTCCTGCATTGTGAATGTACTGATTCTTATACGTATCTCCCCTACATTTAAATTCATCCTTTGAAAATTCAATATAACCATATTTCAAATATTTCTTCGATTAATTCCCCAAAATAATAATTTGAATATCATTCAGTACATTAGGATTATCTGTTATCCAAAGTCATCTACAGCTTATTCATTCAAAAAATAATTCATTCATTAATCAGTCCCAATTTAATATCATTACAAAAATACTAATTCACCTTCATCTTGTAGAGGAACCACTTGTCAATTTTGGTCAAGTTGTACAGCTGTTCAACGTCCCAACCCTTCTTCAAAGCCGCTGCAAGAACCAGCATGCGTTTGTCTGTTGGCTGCTGGAGTTCCTGTGAAATGGAGAGAAAAGATAAGAATTTTCTTGAATGAGATATAAGCTGTATTTACAATCATTTGCGTAACATTTAAGGGAGTTATCCATCAGCTCTCTCCTTTGTTAAAACCATTTGGGTTTTGTTTTTTAAATAATATGGCCTTAATGTATCCAATATTTAAGTCTTTTAATGAGATTTTTCATATTGCTAATCGTCAAAAAGTTTCAAAGTCAGAGCCTCAGTTCATTTCAAAGAGATTCTTCGATGAACAATATTTTATTACCTTTCTAACATCTAATGCACAAAAAAACAATAAAAATATATGTTAAACAATTTGTCCTGAAAATACAAATATCTATACCCTTATTATTAAAGTACACGCATACTGAACGCACAAAAATGAAATTACGAAATAGGAACTGAACAAATAAACCCCACTAACGTTTTCATCTGCTTCACTGCAGTAGGGATCGAAACCACTCGTAGTCTCATCAACCATCCTCAAAGCCTTCTGCAGCGCCTCTTCAAAGCTCCTGCCGATGCCCATCACCTCTCCGACACTTTTCATGGAACTCCCAATCTGTCAGTGTAGAGATTAATGGAGGATTTGTGGTACGCGTCCTTTTTAATTAGAAATAAATCTAGTAATAACAAATAAATCTAGGGCTGTCTATTAACACCTGATCCAAGATAACTCTCAGTAAACAAGCATTCTATATAAATACATTATTCAAGGAATTGTTTTATAAAATAAGTATATATACATATCCAGCTTACAACCTTACAGGATTTGCGCATACGTTTTAACACCAAAGAACAAGCCTTTTCCCCCACCTTGGTAGAGACCCTATTGAACTTGGAGAGGTCCCAGCGAGGCACTTTGACCACACAGTAATCCAGCGAGGGTTCAAAGCAGGCAGTGGTCGAGGCCGTGACCGAGTTGGTCAGGTCTGGAAGGGCTTTCCCAAGGGCGAGTTTGGCCGCCACGTATGCCAGAGGATACCCTGTCGCTTTGGAAGCCAAGGCGGATGAGCGAGACAGCCTAGCGTTAACCTGGGGGAAATGAAAAGAACAAAGAAATTACCTACCTGTAAAAAAATTCTGCACCTCATATAATTAAATACAGCTTATCTGAAACATAATCTGCAGATACGCAACGAAAACCTACACAACTAGCAACAGTTACCCCCAAATGTCTAATAAATTATCATTCCACGAATACAAAATCTATACATTAGTTACAAAAGACCTCATATTACCTCCCCCGACACCACTACGCACCTCAATGATATAATACTCCTCCGAAGTGGGATTCAAAGCATACTGAATATTGCATTCTCCAACCACTCCGAGGCGCCGAATAACAGCCAAAGCAGTGGAGCGAAGGAGGTTATACTCCCTGTTGGTTAGGGTCTGAGACGGAGCCACGACGAAGCTCTCGCCTGTGTGGATACCTAGAGGGTCCACGTTCTCCATGTTGCACACCTGGAAGCACAAAAGTTGGGGAGAATTAGAAATACATACAAAAATGTTAATTCCTCTTAGACTTGAAGATACACATTCGACTTGAAGATGCAAATGAGTCTTAAAGATACAAATTACTTAAAATATAAGAAATTATGGAAGTCTCAATATGCACTGTACTGTAACCATTTTGTTTGAAGACAACTTTCACGTCAATTACAAAATCGAAGTAATCCAGTTATTTCACGTTATCAAACAACTTTCACGTCAATTACAAAATCAAATTAATCCAGTTATTTCACGTTATCAATCAGTGCATTGTCACAACAAAAGCAGTAATGTGCGTTAATATCTGTCAGGTATCAAGATTCCTTCTATGACCCTTCTTAACCTTTTGTTGCCTTTGACTTTTAATACCACTCCTTTAACTCCACTTCAACTTAGTCCCTTAGATCTGTACTAATCCTTTCATAGGCGTTTCTCCATCAATGTTTCTCTAGATATATTCCTGTGATCAGAATGGAATATTCTATCATTATTATATCCTCATAAGATATACAGTATTTCATGAGATTCATTTTATATCCAGTAAAACCTAAAAGCTTATTATCACATTTGTTAAGTTGGTTAAACTTCACCACATATATTCCAACAATACTAGAATTTTTTTTTTTTACTATGACTTACCGTGATACAGTTGTCAAAGGCATCTCGTACAACTTCATATTCTACTTCTTTCCAGCCCTTCAGGGACTTGTCTATTGAAGGGAAAAATGCATTTATTCTTAAACTACATGTATTTAAAATCGGAAAGTTCATTTAATGTTTTACGATCTGAGATTCAGAAATAGCTTTTCTTTGAGAATTATAACAGCATATTAGAATCACATATGCAAACTCAGTTAATGAAAGAACTCATCCATACATATTCATTAAGCTAAAAATAGATAAACCTGAGATCTTTAAAAATCAACCACAGAAGACTCAACATCATAATTCATAAAGGTACACCAGCATAATTGCACACACTTAGAACTTACCGATGATAAGCTGATTAGAATGTGCAAAAGCTGAAGTGGCCAATTTCGCAAGCTCTTGAGGTGTGTCAGCGAAGCCGGATCCGAGGCCACCCAAAGCATATGCTGCTCGAGCCAACACTGGATAACCTATCCTTTCTGCTGCTTCTAAGGCCTATGATAAAGATAATGTTTGTGTTACTTAGAAAAATACAGTATTTACATGAAATCGTCCTTTCGACTTACTAGATACTTGTAAGATGTATCATAGAAAAGGGACAAAGACTTCTTTTGCGCTAAACGGTTCCTTACCTCCTCTACAGAATATACAGCAGCTGAAGGAGCCACTCGCTCTCCCACAGAAGCAACGACTTCAGCAAACATCTTCCTGTCTTCACTCTGGACGATTGAAGTTACGGGCGTCCCGAGGACCCTGACCCCATATTTGGCCCAAACGCCAGCTCTCTCCAGCTCTACCCCGCAATTGAGAGCGGTCTGTCCTCCGAAGGTCAGCAGCACTCCGTCTGGACGCTCTGATTTGATTACCTGAAAGTAAAATTAAAATATCTCTATCGTCTGGTTTTCGTTTTTGATTCACAGTAAAAAAATCACTCTTGCCTAATCAAAAATAGAAAGACATCCTTCTTAGTTGCAGAAAAAAAACTATGTGAGGTCCTCCTTACCTGCTCAACATACGAAGCCGTTATAGGTAAAAAGTACACTTTGTCAGCAAGACCCTTGCTTGTCTGGACGGTAGCGATGTTTGGATTAATGAGAACGGACTCGATGCCTTCTTCCTTCATTGCTTTGATTGCCTGTGAACCTGAATATCAAAAATTATCAGTAATCGCATATACATGGTACACAAGACGACCTTTAATTTTCAATTCGCAACGATGTCCAGTACCATATAAGATGATGCAAATGTTTAACTTCTCACCAGAGTAATCAAATTCTCCAGCTTGGCCAATAGAAAGGCCTCCTGAGCCCAAGATAAGGACCTTGTTGGGAACTCGACCCACGTCAGCCTGGGGTACATCTGGGATGGGCCTGTCCAGATCACGAGATAGTATGAAACTAATTTACTTTCTCTAAAAAGAATAATAATATACATCAAATCATTGCTCTCTGATATATCCATTACGAAACAGTATGCGGCACCTCCAAGCCAAAAACTCATTCATTCATAAAAATTACTGAAATACTCGTTCAACAACAAAAGGGACACTGAAACAAGCACTCATTCAGTAACAAACACCCATTCACTAAGGACAGATCTTGAAACAAGTATAACGAAACGAACGAGTAAGTTAGATGGCTGTTGATGATACTCGGCATGTCCCAGTTTTCCCTGGTCACGCCCCTTCCGCTCTGCCGCGCCAGGTCAAGAAACACGTCGAAGAGGGACTCCAAATCCTCCGGTCCCGCCGCATGCTCTGGATGGAACTGGACGCTGCAAAAGGGGAAGGCCTCTTTTAGGTTGCCAACAGGAGCGTATAAAACCAAAGTATTCAACAATTAAACAGTTCAAAAGATTTATAAATATGCCTAAAAAATCATGATATTACAAAAAAGGAAGGCTTCTTTTAGGTTAATAATAAGAGAGCTTTTAAAACCAAAGTATTCAACAACTAAAACGAATTGCAGATAGGTAGTATTACAATGACCACAATCATGATCTCACAAAACACCCACATACAAAACAAATCAAACATTTCACTTCAAAAAACGAACGGAACACTCCTCCTTCAACCCCCACCCAAAGACCACCCCCACAAGACCGTCACACCAAACCTGAAGAAGGGAAGAGTGCGATGAACAATGCCCTCGTTGGAGTTGTCGTTCTTGTTGGTGAAGAGGGGAGCCCACTCCTGCGGGAGGGATGCGGCGTCCACAGCGAACCCGTGATTCTGAGACGTGATGAAGCAACGCCCTGTCCCTTCATGCACGCACGGCTGGTTGTGTCCGCGATTTCCGTACCTGCAAATGGGATGCGAAGATTTAGGGACACGTAGAAAGAGGAAACAGATGGCTGAAAATGAAAAAGGTAATGTGTTTTTTTAACATGAGGACCTCCTGAGGAAATGAAGATATTTGCATATTCTACTAAAAAGACAAATTTTGATACTAAATTAACCTATTACAAATACGGTGTAATACGTTGTTATTCATAGATTACATACTTTCATTGATGCTGTATATCATAACACTGGAAAATATATAAATATAGGAGGAGGAGGAGGAGGAGGAGGAGAGGAGGAGGAGGAGGAGGAGAGGAGGAGGGAGGAGGAGGAGGAGGAGGAGGAGGAGGAGGAGGAGGAGAGAGGAGGAGAGGAGGAGGAGGAGGAGGAGGAGGAGGAGGAGGGAGGAGGGAGAGGAGGAGGAGGAGGAGAGGAGAGGAGGAGGAGGGAGAGGAGGGAGGAGGAGGAGGAGGAGGAGAGGAGGAGGAGGAGAGGAGGAGAGGAGGAGGAGGAGGAGGAGGAGAGAAGGAGAGGAGGGAGAGGAGGAGAGGAGGAGGAGGAGGAGAGGAGGAGGAGGAGAGGAGGAGGAGGAGGAGGAGGAGGAGGAGGAGGAGGAGGAGGAGGAGGAGGAGGAGGAGGAGGAGGAGAGGAGGAGGAGAGGAGGAGAGGAGGAGGAGGAGGAGGAGGAGGAGGAGGAGGAGGGGAGGAGGAGGAGGAGGAGGAGGAGAGGAGGAGAGGAGGAGGGAGGAGGAGAGGAGGAGGAGGAGGAGGAGGAGGAGGGGAGGAGGAGGAGGAGGAGGAGAGAGGAGGAGGAGGAGGAGGAGAGGAGGAGGAGGGAGGAGAGGAGGAGGAGGGAGAGGAGGAGGAGAGGAGGAGGAGGAGGAGAGGAGGAGGAGGAGGAGGAGGAGGAGGAGGAGGAGAGAGGAGGAGGAGGAGGAGGAGAGGAGGAGGAGGAGGAGGAGGAGGAGAGGAGGAGAGGAGGGGGAGGGAGAGGAGAGAGGAGGAGGGAGAGGGAGGAGAGAGGGAGGAGAGGAGGAGGAGAGGAGGAGAGGAGGAGGAGGAGGAGGAGGAGGAGGAGGAGGAGGAGGAGGAGGAGAGGAGGAGGAGAGGAGGAGAGGAGGGAGGAGGAGGCAGGAGGAGGAGAGGAGAGGAGAGGAGGAGGAGAGGAGGAGAAGGAGGAGGAGGAGGGAGAGGAGGAAGAGAAGAAGAAATTACAAAACACATGCTTTATAAGAACTCACTTCATCTTGTAGGTAGAGCATCCAGCCGCAACAGACAGCAGCTGATGCCCCAGACAGATGCCAAATATGGGTTTCGTGCTTGATGCCAGAACAGACCGCAGTTGTTCCACAGTCTGCTTGCACATCTGCGGGTCACCTAATTGGGGGCAATAATCACCACATCATTACCTTACGCAAATTTGAAAACTTACTACCGAGAGAAACAAAAAAGAGGAAGATATTTATATTATACCAGTCTCGTAAATCACTCGAACCACAAGTGAAAATAAATAAAAGAAGAAAAAGTTTCCAAATGACGAAAACTTACAATCTAGAGAAAAAAATCCATATAAATAAATACCATGTTTATCTCATAAATTCACTTCGAACCACTAACGGAACAAAAAAACGTTCTAAATCTCTCCAGCAAAATACCTGGTCCATTGCTGAGGAAGAGACCGTCATACTGCGCCGAGTCCAGGATGTGATTCCACGGCACCAGCGTCACCTTGGCCCCGCGTTTGACCAGGCAGCGGATCTGGTTGTATTTCAGCCCGCAATCGACGGCCATGATCCTCACGTCGCCGTCAGGATTAAACACGCGAGGTTCCTGTAAGTGGGCAATCGGGTTAATGGATGATAAGAGTTTAATAGACGTTGTAGGAGTAGAACTGGCAGTTGAGTGTCTGAGCGTTCGGATAAATATTCTAATAATTATTACTTTCGAGGAACTTTTAACCATGTCAAGAGCTTTCGAAGGACTGCTGAAAGGCATATGCTTATATTGACCTTGCCATTTCTATCAGCGGAGCCTATCTTGTACTTCGCTACAAGAGGAAATTTTCATTCATCGCCATCAACTATAGGTTTGTATAAATGATTTGAATTATTAGAAAATACTATTACTATTGTTACGAAATTTAAGTATATTTGAGTTATACGCAAAGTACAAAAAAAACGAATCAATACAGACAAAATCAAAGGCTTTCCTACAACGTGTGAATCGATTTTTCAACCTTTCTTATCCATTGTTTTAAACTAACCCTTTTTCAACCTTTAAGCTTGAAGAAATTCTCACAATTTTCTCAAGCGAAAATCTTCATCGTTGAAGATTTTCAGGACTGTCAGTTGCAAAAATACAATTTTCTTCTCCCTTTTGCGTTATTTTGGCCTATCAAAAAAAAGAGGACGAAGAGAGCTTCAAAAAGAGAAGAAGAAGACGAAGTGGGAAAGAAGAAGAGGAAGTAGGAAGTAGAGGAAGAAGAGAGGAAGTAGAGTAAGAGAAGAAGAAGAGGAAGTAGAAGAAGAAGAGAAGTAGAGGAAGAAGAGGAAGTAGAAGAGGAGGAAGTGAAGTAGAGGAGAGAGAGAAGTTAAGAGAAGTAGAGCGTGAAGAAGAAGAAGAGGAAGTAGAGGAGAGAAGAGAAGAAGAGAACGGAGGAAGAGGAGAAAAGAAGAGGAAGTAGAGAAGAAGAAGAGGAAGTAGAGGAAGAAGAGGAAGAGAGGAGGAAGGAAATAGAGGAAGAGGAAGAAGAAGACGTAGAAGAGGAGGAGGAGAAGGAGGAAGACGTAGAGGAAGAGGACGAGGAAGAGGAAAAACGAACAGGAAGAAAATCATTCAGAAGTACGACTCTGGACGATCTGGAATGAGCAAAAATCACACACCAAAGACAGGAAAATCTCATTCTCGCAACGGACAGCCCCGCAGCTCCTCTCTCGCGCGCTTCCCAACCACCACACAACCGATCTCTCACTTCCTTTATCACTTACCTTTATCGAAACCCGGTCCACGAGATTAACTTTATTGGGATCAGACAGAGGGGGATCTTCGCCTCCCTCGACCACGATTTTCCCCAGCAAGGATCCATGCTCACGAATCCTGCAGGAGAGATTAATGATGGTGATGATGAGAATGATGCTATAATAGGAATTAAAAGTATTGTTGATGATTGCAATCAGAGGTAGTGGCTATGATTATGATTACTTTTTTATTAATATGACAATTCAATAGCAGTTATATTGCTGGTAATGATAATTATGATACCTATAAATAATACAGCAACGATGATGATGTCAGTAGTACAGTAGTTATGATATTGACTGATGATATGGCGGCAGTGGTGGTAAAAGTGGTGAATGAAGAAGAGGAAGAGGTGGTGGTGGTGAAGGAAGGGGGAAAGGGAGGAGGTGAAGGAAAAGGAGGAGGATGAGAAAATGGAAAAGAAAGAGAAAGAGGAAAGAGGGAAGAAGAGGACAATGACCACCACCACCACCCACCACATGAACCACCAACAAAAAAAGACGAAAAATCACGACCTGTCCCCACCCCCCCCCACCCCCCACCCCACACACACACCCCTCCTTCGGGCCTTACTTCTTGGTGAGCGAGCGGGTATCGATGCCATGAATTCCGGGCACACCTTCGCCGAGGAGCCACTGGTGGAGGGTATTGACGGAGGACCAATGGGAGGGCTCGCTGCACACCTCGCCCACGACCAGCCCTCCTGCCCAGATCTTGCTGCTCTCCAACCATCTGCAAACACATAGGGGGGATGTTAGGTGCTGTGTTAGGTTCTTTTGATAGAGGGATATTTTAAGAGGTTATTTTGTGGTATCTTAATGTTTGAGGTAGATTTAAGAGGCTATTTTGGTGATTTCTTAGTGCGTGATTCACTTTTAAGATGTAATTTTGTGATATTTTAATGATTTAGTTGTAAGAGGCTATTTTGTGATATTCTAATGTATGAGTTATTAAAGGTAAGAGGCATTTTCTATATATTAATGTAGAATTCAGTACTAACAGGGTACTTTGCAATTTTTATATATTAATGTATGATTTGGTTTTAAGATAATTTGGTGATATCGAGTAAAGAGAACGAAAAAAAACAATATTACTGTTATAACTATATCACTATTCCTCATTCCGTCACCAATTTCGTAAAGCAAAAGTCACTATCGTCTGCCATATGAAACACCATTGTGTTACCATTACACACCATAGCTATTCATCAAATTATCATATTCTCATTAAATATTTCACTGTCATCTCGATCATCACAGTCACCACAACAATCGCTATTATCCATTACCATTTATCATCACAATCATCAGAACTACCTCTCCCTCATTCACCATTTGCCTCATTATCTCCCTCATTTACCATAACAATTTTATCTACATGATTATCTTCCTTTTTACCTCTCATTATTCACCTCCCTCGCCATCTCCCTCATTCGTCCCCACCACCTCATCACTCATTCACCATCACCCCATCTCTCATCCTCATCCTCTCTCTTCCTCCTTGCCTCTTCTTTTCCTCTTCCTCTTCCTCCTCCTCTTCCTCCTCCTTCACCATCCCCCTTACCTCATCCACCCTATCATCTCCTCCAACTTCCTCACCATCACTATACACCATAGCCATCACCATAACCAAACGCCAGTAACAATATCGGTATAACGAGGCCTCTCAACAATACGACCAGTAATATCAATAGCAATTATTCTGCATCAGTAAAATTATGGTCAATTCCCTGATGTCATTAACGTCACGGCAGCAATAACTTCATTCTGTACAAATGATCTAATAAGGACGGGTATCATTTATTATCAAATATAGGTGATTCATATTCCGAAAAAAATATATTGAATTGGGAAGGCAGAGTAAAACGTTGGCGTTATTTTATCCGAAATGCTAACATAAATATTGAACCTGCGTTTGGTCGTTGCAAAATAGCGGCCGATGGAACAGGAAAGACAAATCACACAGTCATAGGTGCACACGTAGACACACACACACCACACACTCGTACACACACACCTTCAACCTATTCACATACGCAATATATACATACATGAATACAAGCGCAGATATACACGAATAATCATACACGCACACGTACACATACATACACCTAACAACAACAACAAAACCACAACCAATACACACACATTCTCCTCCCCCACTCCTACCTTCTAACACCCACAAACCCCACCACACACAACCACACACCTTCCCCATCCCCTCACCATACACTCCAACATCCCCGCATAACCTCCCACCCCCACCCCACAAACCACAACACACCCACACACAACCCTCCCCCACCTCCCAACACCCAAACCCCCCACCACACACCACCACAAACCTTCCCCCCCCACCTCACCACACACTCCACACCCCCATAAACATCCTCCACACCCACCCCACACACACCCCAACCCCCCACCACACCCGAACCGTACTTGGAGAGTCCCAGGGGGTCGACGGCGGTGGTATCCGGGACTCCGTAGTTGCCCACCAAGGGGTACGTGAGGACCAGCACCTGCCCGCTGTACGAAGGGTCGGTCAGGGCCTCCGGGTAGCCAACCATGCCCGTCTGGAACACTGTGGGGAGAAGGGGATGGTGAGGAGGATGGTGAGGGGAAGAGAAGAGGAAAGGGAGGAGGGGAGAGGGGGGAGGAGAAAAGGGAGAGGGGAGGAGAAAAAGGGAAGGGGGAGGAGAAAAAGGAGAGGGGGGAGGAGAAGGGAGAAGGAGGGAGAGGGGAGGAGAAAAAGGGAGAGGGGGAGGAGAAAAAGGGAGAAGGAGAAAAAAGGGGGAGGAGAAAAAGGGAGGGGGAGGAGAAAAAGGGAGGGGGGAGAGGAGAGGGGGAGGAGAAAAAGGGAGAGGGGGGAGGAGGGGAGAAGGAGAAAAAGGGAGAGGGGGGAGGAGAAAAAGGGAAGAGGAAAAAGGAGAGGGGGAGGAGAAAAAGGGAGAGGGGGGAGGGAGAAAAGGGAGAGGGAGGAGAAAAAGGGAGAGGGGGGAGGAGAAAAGGGAGAGGGGGGAGGAGAAAAAAGGGAGAGGGGGAGGAGAAAAGGAGAGGGGGGAGGAGAAAAGGGAGAGGGGGAGGAGAAAAAGGGAGAGGGGAGGAGAAAAAAGGAAGGGGGAGGAGAAAAGGGAGAGGGGAGGAGAAAAGGGAGAGGGGGGAGGAGAAAAAGGGAGAGGGGGGAGGAGAAAAGGGAAGGGGGGAGGAGAAAAAGGGAGGGGGAGGAGAAAAAGGGAGAGGGGGAGAAAAAGGGAGAGGGGGAGGAGAAAAAAGGGAAGGGGGGAGGAGAAAAGGGAGAGGGGGAGGAGAAAAGGGAGAGGGGGGAGGAGAAAAAGGAGAGGGGGGGAGAAAAAAGGAGAGGGGAGGCGAGGAGGAGAGGGAGAGGGGGAGGAGAAAAAGGGAGAGGGGAGGAGGGGAGGAGGAGAAAAAGGGAGAAGGAGAAAGGGAGAGAGGAGAAAAGGGAGAGGGGGGAGGAGAAAAAGGAGGGGGGAGGAGAAAAGGAGAGGGGGGAGGAGAAAAAGGGAGAGGGGGGAGGAGAACAGGAGAGAGGAGAAAAAGGAGAGGGGAGAGAAAAAGGGAGAGGGGGGAGGAGAAAAAGGGGGGGGAGGAGGAAGAGAGGAAGGGAGAGGGGGGAGGAGAAAAAGGGGAGGGGAGGAGAAAAGGGAGAGGGGGAGGAGAAAAAGGGAGAGGGGGGAGGAGGAAAAGGGAGAGGGGGAAGAAAAAGGGAGAGGGGAGGAGAAAAAAGGGAGGAGGGGGGAGGAGGGAAAAAGGGGAGAGGAGGGGAGGAGAAAAAAAGGAGAGGGGGAGGAGAAAAGGGAGAGGGGGAGAGGAAAAAGGGAGAGGGGGGAGGAGAAAAAGGGAGAGGGGGGAGGAGAAAAGGGAGAGGCGGGGAGGGAGAAAAAGGGAGAGGGGAGGAGAAAAAGGGAGAGGGGAGGAGGAAAAAGGGGAGGGGGAGGAGAAAAAGGGAGAGAGGGGGAAGGAGAAAAAGGGAGAAGGGGGGAGGAGGAGAAGGGGGGGAGGAGAAAAAGGGAGAGGGGGGAGGAGAAAAGGGAGAGGGGGAGGAGAAAAAAGGAGAGGGGAGGAGAAAAAGGGAAGGGGGGGAGAAAAGGGAGAGGGGGAGAAAAAGGAGAGGGGGGAGGAGAGAAAAAGGGGAGAGGGGGAGGAGAAAAGGGAGAGGGGGGAGGAGAAAAAGGAGAGGGGAGGGAAAAAAGAGAGGGGGAGGAGAAAGGGAGAGGGGGGGGGAGAAAAGGCGAGAGGGGGCGGGGAAAAAGGAGAGGGGGAGGAGAAAAGGAGAGGGGGGAGAAAAAAGGGAGAGGGGAGGGGAGAAAAAAAGGAGAGGGGGAGAAAAAAGGAGAGGGGGAGGGAAAAAAGGAGAGGGGGAGGGAAAAAGGAGAGGGAGGAAAGGGAGAGGGGGGAAAAAAGGAGAGGGGGGGAAAAAAGGGAGAGGGAGAGGAAAAAAGGGAGAGGGGGAGGAAAAAGGGAGAGGGGGAGAAAAAAGGAGAGGGGGAGGAAAAAAGGGAGAGGGGAGGAAAAAAAGGGAGAGGGGGAGGAAAAAAGGAGAGGGAGGAAAAAAAGGGAGCGAGGGGAGGAAAAAAGGGGAGAGCGGGGAGGAAAAAGGAGAGGGGAGGAAAAAGGGAGAGGGGGGAGGGAAAAAAGGGAGAGGGGGGAGGAAAAAAAAAGGGAGAGGGAGGAAAAAAGGGAGAAAAAAGGGAGAGGGGGAGGAAAAAAGGGAGAGGGGGAAGTATGTACATGCATGTATGTATATGTAAGTACAGTTGCGGGATTATATTTTATATAGAACACTTTCTGGGTCCTACTTTTGTAACTCTGGCAACCAGTCGAAGTAAACATAGCGTAAATAGTTTTTTGTGAATGATGCTAAAACCCTAGGTAGTTGTAACAAACAGTGTGATTGGTCGAAAATCAGAAACCAATAAGTGTATTAATGAATATTTTTTGAAACAGTTTCTTCAAGTAAGTGATAAAGAACAAAGCATGTAATATTAGTTATCGTTGACTTTGTAGTTGGATATTCTTCATATGCGATATCCTGCATTTTTGCTTATCCAAATGGCAACATCTATGATGGGGAGCGGCACTTCCTACTCTTACAACATAGGAAGTAT
>NW_020869910.1:358592-371493 GCF_003789085.1 Penaeus vannamei | reverse complement strand
GACACAAACTTATAGGCCATGTCATATTTGTGTGTGAATTAGTATCGATTATTTATTCATGCATTTTGTTAATTACTGAAAAAATCCATAATTACTAACGAAGTAATAACTTTCCTATCAATGATTAATTTGTTATTGATTATTGTTTCATATCTCCATCTGCTTACCAATTGGAAAAAATACGTTCTTAATCATTGTTTACATCCATTAAGATCAAATATTTATCGATTAATTACAGAAAAACGTTCATACCAAGTTTTTCTCATGGCAAATTTTGTCCTTTTTATCTAGTTTAGTAGTATGTCCTTCATAGTAATAAAATTATAAATGACTTCTTTTATTTCGTATTTTAAGGTTTTATATATCCCAATCATAGCTTTAAAGCATTGATAGTTATTTTTTTCCCTAAGGGTCTCATAATTTTTACTCATTACCGAAATACATAAACAATAGTCATTTCCATTACTAATGGCATGCATAATGCCAGTTTAAACCTGATAGTATCCATGTTGTAATAAAACTCTCAATATTTTGAACATTGTCTATGTTTTGATTTCTTAAATTTCTTAGCTAAACCAAGTACCACATTCTAAATGAATATTATATGACTAAAATGTCAATAATCAAATTATTTAAATTGTAGAACTTATTTAATTCAAAATATGCAGTAATATGATGAAACTAATCACATTGCCAAAGGACATGAAAGCTATTTGCTTTGGATGTGACTGAGTATTGGAGTACACATTAACTGTATTCCAGCCTCTCCTAGATGTAACATAGAGAGGCCTGAAGACAAAACATTTTGTCAAAGAAGCCTAGTCAGACAAACTACTAATTCTCATTAAAAAAATCAAAGTCCTCATTGTTACTATAGAGAAGTAACTAAGACTTATTCTGGACTCATTAGTAGGTTCTAATTCAAAGAATGACAAATGAAATTCTTTGCATAGTTTTTATTAAGTTTAGCTATTATATAGGTTCAGAATCTACAGGTCTACATCCACAAGATTCTCCTTCATACAGGTATACTTTTGGATAATACAGCGTTTGCCTAAATATAAGCATTTATAGTAATATACTTAGGGAAAATGTCTCTTTTCTGACAGCTGAATTCTAACCTTCAGCCACATACTGTGTTTTCTTCACAAAAAATATGATTTTCACTAAATAGATGTGTTTCAACAAATTCATTTATGACAATTTTGATTACTATGCAGTACTAACTGGAACCTTAATTCATCTTATCATAACCAAAATAGCAATGTACTAAAGCTACATGATTTTTTTCCTTTTGATTTGAAATAAAATTTAAGAAGAAAGTTCTTAAATAATTTAATTACAGTGAGCTTTGATTAACAGGTGCTAAATGAAAGTATTTCCTGTGAAGCTCATTTATTCAATATTGTTTCCTTATGAAATATATCCATTGTAGATAATACTGTCTGGATTCTCATAAAATATTATCTTAATAATGGTAAATTACTCATCTTACCAACTGATATATTTTCTTTTTAATTTCTAATATATTAATTCCATTCAATTTCCAACTTCAACAAACTTTTAAGATTCATTCAAATCTTTAAATGTCTTTGAAAAAAAAAGACTGCTATTGACACATAGCATCACCAACACAATTCTTTCAAGTTAATCAACAATTCAGCACTTCCCGAGGACCATAGCAAGCAGCGCCATCCTCACATACATCCCTCCCTCAGCCTGACGGAAGTAAGCGGCCCGAGGATCCGTGTCGAATTCAGGGGAAATTTCCTGGTTCCTTGGCAAGGGGTGAAGAACAATCATCTTCCTTTTGGCACGTGTCATCAGGTGGGTCGTCACGATGAAGTGTCCACAAGCCTGGAATCCAATGGAGAATTTAATCAATTCACTGTACAAGACAGGTAATGTATATCAGTTTTCTTACATTTTGGGACAATACATTTTTTTTTTTATATCAAATACATTAACTTTGGACAATTTCAGAGGTTTAATCTTACTCTTTCATAATCCTCTGGAGTTCCAAATCTTTCTTTCTGAATACGTGTCATATAGAGAACATCAGTGTCAGGAAGAGCTGCCTCTAAGCTACTAAATTCTTCCTGCAACAATAAAGTAAAGACATGAGTTTGTTAATATTCTTTGTTAAACTCATTGCTTAATAACACAATAGTTCAGAAATCACATACCTTTAGAGTTCAATTCAGTATAATCTTTATTTTAAATGAACTGTACACATAACGAACCTTCAAATATCACTCCCTACACTTTGTGCAAACAAATCCTTTACTTAATGTTTCTAGTTTAAGGTTTACATACTTTCTGAGTTATTATCTTACCTGATGGATTCCTTGTGAAGCTGCATACTGTGTGACATAGTCTGGCATGCCCAAGCCAGGAGGAGCAACATATCTAAGCTGCACATTATAAAGTGTTAACAATCGAGCCAAGGAATGCACAGTTCTTCCATGTTTCAAGTCTCCAACCTGAAAAACAATGTGAAAGGAACAGAAGTCACAAAGAAGAAAGAGATAAGGGGAAATTAATCTCAATAATAATTATAATAATAACAGTAAAATAAAAAAAAAATAAAAAAAATCATTATAGAAATTAATTTTCTGAAACCAAATTTAGAAGAAAGAGTCACTAATACATCACATGTGGTTTCTGCACCACAAACTATTTATTAGTGTTAATTCACAAAAAATCTCCAGCTTTTCCCATCCTTAATCGTGATTCTAGATGGTAAAATAGATGATCCCACAAACATCATTTATTCTAAAAACAGAAACCTAATACTCTTCTCTTACCATTGTAATAATCAGGCCATTTACAGTACCAATTTCCTCTCTAATGGCAACACTCAAGCAGTGCCTGCGTTGGATGCTCTCCCACACCGTCACCTGCATTTATAACTGGACGTCTGCTCACAGCTGCGGCTCTCTAGGATGATTTGGGACAAAATTTAGGTTGTTTACTGTATTCATGGAAAAGATAATAGGGATCTACACAAGATAACCAACCCAACACTCTTCTTATTTAGAGACCAGAAATATTTTGTTTGACGTCTCTCATGGTTATGTATATAAATCACTTACTTATATGCAAACAAATACATCTTATGTTCTAATGACCATTAATCAAACCATTTAACAATATTTGGTAGTTTTTAAACAATCTAGTCCCATCTGTTTACTTCCTTTAGCTAAGTGTGAGCTATTAACCGTGGTCTTTCATTCTAGATTAAATAAATCTCAGAAAACATGAATATGAAGTGTGTAAAACCAGCACTTCTACTCACAGCCACAGCTCCAGGTTCAGGATGCCTCAGTACTACAACATCAGCATACCCTGACATCATGATCACAGAATCTGAAATATAAAGAAAATATATTGATATGTAGAGTCTTTCCTGTACTCCTGTTTATCAGACTGTACTCAGGGAATAGATTTACAATAGGATAATAAATGGTTATATTGTATCCTCCTGTTCTGATATCAATTGATATGGTTCTCATCTATTATTACCATTATTCTAATACTTGGTTATGGGTATTAATTACTTTAAACATTAGGTAGACTTGTAATGCAACTTGACAGCTTCCTCTTGAAATATCTAGAGCATATGTTATGATGCAGTTATATAAAAATATATATAAATTTCCCAACAAGTGATGCAATAAAAACCTGCATATCAGTTATGTTATTCATATATACCTATACATAAACTGATCTACAAAATAAACAGTTCTAATAAAAATAAATAAATAAATAAAATAAGGATGAGACATACAACCAATATGTAAATTCCATACCTTCGAGGGTCTCTCCCTTCTTGACCGAAGAAGTGTTTGTGTCCATTGTAACTGTTCGACCACCAAGTCGCTGAATGGCTGCCTGGAAGCTGCAGAACGTTCTGGTAGACACTTCATAGAACATCAGTGCCAACAGCTTGCCCTAAAAAACATGGGAGACAAGGCTGTAGTTTACATTCACCACATGACAAAAATCAAAAGAAAGAATATGAAACAACAGATCAACCAGCCTTTTGAAATTTAATGAAGTACTTATATATCACGTCCACTGCTTGTGCATATCTGCATGTGGTATACATGATTTATTTAAATGCATAATTTATATTTTCAATCCACAGTAAAATATGAAAGCTCATATCTGAGAGTTCATGAGTGTGGGCTTTTATGCAAGGGCTCATGTGCAAAGGCTCAAGTGTGAGGGCTCGGTGTGAGTGAGGGCTCGGGCGAGTTGTGTGTGAAGGCTTGTGTGCGAGGGCTTGTGTGCGTGGGCTTGTGTGCGAGGGCTTGTGTGCGTTGGCTCGTGTGCATTGGCTCATGTGCGAGGGCTCATGTGCGAGGGCTCCTGTGCAAGGCTTTCTGGCACATTCATGGGAGACCATTTATGTGAGAACTCATATAAACTCATTCACTTTCAAATAGTATGTTAAAAGTAAAGAAAAAACAAATACCAATATTCTCAATATTTGTTCAAGGGATATACCTTACCTCTAGCATTCTATCCATTCCTGCCTTTAAAGCATAAGGATAGAAAAATATATTTACAGACTGTAATAAATATTGAAATCAGAAAAAAAAATGGTGGTAAGTATTAGAATTCTAGCCTAAGCATCTAAATTTTTGGCTGTACATTTTCTCCTTTCATTTAAATAGAAAACTTCATCAAAATTATTTAATAGCCAAATGTAAGCTACAGTAATGTCTTCTGATATGAAACTGTGATGATATATTGTAAAATATCAAACAAGTGATGCAAAACAGTACAAAAACTACTAATGATAAACATTAGGTATAAATATTCCAACAATATAATTCTCATATGACAAACTACTTAAATTGAATCCTATTTGTACAACTGGGAGACTGCTCTTACCTTAAGAATGTGCTCAAGGGGTCGCTCCTTGTTAATGCAGACACGGAAAGTCTGGGCCAAGTTGAAGATGTGGTTCAGCTGGTCTTTGCTTAGTCCCTGAACACTCAGGACATGTTGACCCTTGTAAAGAAGGAAAAGGATATAAATTTTATCTCTGATGCTTTTCCATAGAAATGTGGAGTTCATCTGAGTATAATGGAAAAATACTGTAGCTTAAAGTTTTGATGCTATTCCATGACATGAAAATGTAGCATTCATCTTTGGATACATAGTTGCAAAACAAATACTGTAGTTTTTAAGGCAGATTCAGTGGCTGTAAGAACCTCTTTATGTAAAACAGAAATGAACAAGGAAAATAATCCATACAGATAAAGTTTTACAGTAAATATGGAGTCTTCATCTTCCTCTATTTTCAACAGAATATACTTTCTAAGGCACTGGGCACATGTCTCTAAAATTCCTCTTGATGTAACTAACAACCCCCTCTTTTTTCTTTTATCTATATGATAATTTCCGTTATTACCTGAAGGCCGTGGGACGTTGTTATGCCAGGTAGACCAGATGGGATGCTGGGTGTTGGACGGGCTGGAGATGCATCCCTTGTCTTAAGTCTTGCCGTGGACCTTACTTTCCTTTCTGCCGAGTCTCCCACACCGAGCTCCATCAGCATCTCACTATACAACTCTAAAAACATTTAGCCAATTTAGAGTAATTATTAATATAATCATTATCATTATTATCATCATTATTATCAATATTATCATCATTATTATTTTTTTTACACTATCATTATTATCACATCATTATCATATCTATTATAATTACAATTATCATCATTATTATTATTGTTATAACTTGCTATTATTATCATTATCATTACTATCACATCATTATCATAATATTACAGAAACAATGCCATAAAAATAATAGGCACTGTCAAATTGGCAATTACAAACTGTTGAGAAAAAAAATCCTGATTACAGTATCTGTAGCTTTTCCATCTTAGCCCTCTTGAATTTTTTCTATCCTTAACAGCACAACACTGCTCTTAAGTCTGATGTTCTAACTCTTAATACCTGATGTCTGATGAAGCGATTGCCCAACTTTGCGTGATGGAGAAGAGAGGGAAGGAGTGACCGTTGTAGGTGTTGCCAAGACTGGTTCTGCAGGAGTAGGAATTTCTCTATTAACTGCAACTTTATGGTCAATAAACCCTGTAAAGAGATATTCTTTGATCAGTAATCATGAAACTTCCTAGCACAATCCAAAGTATCCAGTACTGCTTTTTATATAAAACTGTAATAATAGCAAAAGAAAACAAACAGACCTAATAACTTCATCTTCAACAAGTAGACAACATCATACCAGTCTGTATATCCACAAAATTTTCCTATCTCTACTCTAGCTACTAGTTTTTTATTAGGACTTGCAAAGCAATGCATCCTAGTAGAAATAATCAACAAAATCCTACCTGTATTATCAATGTTAATATAATCCCACTAAACATTCATTCACTTCAACTAACAGCAGCAACTTATTCAAATTGGTTACAATCCCACATTACTACCTTTAAATATCATGACTCAAACACTGCTCAAATTGGCTTAAGTACAGTACCTGCTGGTGTATGTTGACTGTGTGGTGGTAAAGTGATAGTCGAGGGATGAGTACAAAGGGGACTTGGGAAAACAGGGGGTCCTCCAGTGACACTTGAGGAAGCAGTAGTAAGAGGTTGGGCTTCCCTGATATCTTCGCCAAAGCCAGGGGACAAGAGTACCTGTTTAAATAATAATTTGGTTACATCATGAAAATTTTATGGGAAGAGAGAATTGCTCTATAATAACAATTATCAATTTCTATCTCAATGATTAATATGTATCAATAAAATAATACCTAACTCATGATTGTAACTAAAAAAAAAAGAGCCATCATTAAAAAAAAATGAATAATCGAAAATGAAAAAAAAAAAAACCTTACTTGTCCATCCACATAGGCCACTTCCCCTCGCAGGACGACCCTCTGTACTCGTCCAGTTACTTTCATGCCAGCGAAGGGGGTCCATTGTGCCTTACTGAAGGGCAGAGCTTCAGGAATAGTCCACTGGGCATCAAGATCAATTTCTATGTGCGTTCTTGGTTGGCGCGGCAATTGGAAAATGCGACGAGGATTGTGGTGCAGTTTATTGATCAAGTCCTGGTGAATTATGTAAATGGTTAAAAAGAAAGTAAATTCCAGTTTGACAGTATATCTACACAAATCAACACAATATAAAACAATACAATGGACTATGTAGACTTTAGTAAATATGTTTCTTCTTAACATTTCTAATCAACTCACCTCCATTGAGAGCCTGCCTTGTGTTACTGCTGTTAGCAGGAGTGGCAGCATTGTCTCAAGTCCAGGGAAACCAGGGGGAGCCTTAGCCCCTGTTTTCTCCTCGAGTGTATGTGGAGCTGGAATATAATAAAGTAAGAATGAAGTACCTTATTAGTTCAACTATTAATAATTCAATATCAATAATTATTATGATAACAATAATAACAGTAATAACTAGCATTGACAATAATAAATATAAATGTAATAACTTAAAAACATATTTTTACAATTAATTTTTTTTTAATAATAATCAAATTTAAATATGTAAGCCAACTGAAGTTAGCAAGGCATTTCCTGCATGTCCTTAAAGCTATGAAAAATTGCCAATTGAATGAGAAAAAAAACATATTATAGATTCAATGAACTTACCATTTGCAGAATTAATCAAGAAATCCAAATTTCCTGATAGGCATGAAATTAGAAGTAAATGTTTAAGATTACCTTGACAAAAAGTAGAGCTAGACACAGCCAATATCCAATTACAACAAAGCGAGATATATTCCTGCTGTACAATACCTATGAGTAAACTGACATGACATTGATCAGAACATCAGTTTGCTGATGTTATTACTTATGGGAAAACATTAAAATATGTAACTAAGAAATGTATCAAGTCTATTACCTTTTCTTCTTCTACAGATCTTAATCTTAATCCTCTCATTCTACAAAATTATTTTATCTTGATAATTCTTAAATATCATTTAAGCATTCAGAACTATGTATCTTAAATTCTACAACATAACTTTCTATAAATTCTACAACATATCTTTCTATAAAATACAAAACTTTGAGATCAGAAGTTAGCCAGAAAATGCTGTACAAAATTTATGAAGTTAAACCTCCATCACACACAAACCAATCCTTATAATCAATACATTTATAAACAAAAAGTCTAAATCTATTATTCAGAACACAAAAGTGCAAACTTGCACATCTATTGTATTTATCACCTTAGGAAACCACAAACCTGTATTCATCATTAAGAACACATACAAATGTGTTTACATACACACAAATAATAAACCTATAATCTGTTTCAACAGGAAAACAAACCAAGTTTACCATGGTCTGTTGCAAAGCAGTCAATTATGTCCAGATTGTCCCAAAGAGCTTGCTGATCTTCACTTGTAACAAGACAAGGTCGAACTTCCCCTTTTTGTCCAAGCTGCTCCAGGTTGTCACAGGTAAGGAACAGGTGATGAGGACACACTTCACAGGTTACTTGCATTCCCTGAGTAAGTAGGCAGAAAGTTTTTTGTCAAATATACATATTTACATTATTTTGACTATTTGGAAGAGTGGAACAGTGGTTTATTTTTGGATGCAAGCTGTTCTGCTGGTTTTCAAAATGCAGTTATTGATGTTGCATTTATTGATGTTACAAGTCGCTTCTTAGATCTTAGGGTTTCGAATGACCAGATACATGAAATATACTCCAAATAATAAATTTTTCACTCCTCTTCTGCACTTGCTTCAATTTTCATATTACTAGCTACTTGAAAAGCTCAAGAATTAATAAAGCAAAAAGTGAAACAAATCAATATCTAAGAGATCTAATTCCTTTCTAGGAGCACAACAATTAATTACCTTTGCTTTGGCTGCTCTAATGAGAAGGATTTCCTCCTTCCGTGCAACATGGCAGACGTGAATGGGCCTTGATGCCAAACTTGCAGTCATTAATGCAGCTGCCATGGTGCGAGCTTCTGCATGGACACACACTGGATGTGCGCTGGCCAGGACTCCAGGTGCTATAATCAAAATTAATAATTTGTTTTTGCAATTTTTTTTTTTTTTACAGGGTGGTGATGCCTTTATCTATGTGATTTATCAAGATCATACACAATGCTTCCTTATAATGTATGCACTATATTTGAAGTGCATCAAGATATGTATGAATCAAACAACAAAATCAATTCAGATTTGACAAAACAACTGAAAAAACAGATAAAAAAAAGAAGGACTGATATAACCAATGTTCAACCCATTGATAAAAAGGACCATAATCTAACTCACCTTAAGCCAAACCGTTGTATCGTCTAGCTTGAGTGTCGTAAAAGTCTCATTCAGGTACATCTTGAGAGCAGCAGAACGAGGAGCCAACTCAGGAGCTGTGTTGTAGTTGTCACTTGAAGCACCCATGAAGATAGCATAATCGCAGCGTGCACCCCGACTGGCAAGCTAAAATGATGAATGTTAACAATTACATACTATGATTTTCAGTTTACATATGCAGAGAGAAGTCACTCTGTTGCATATCCAGTTACCATATATAACAGTTACTTGTAAGTCAATACATACAGCCCAAACTATATTTTCCTATTCACATTTTTTATGCATTTCAGTAGCAAGAGAAATGACTGACTTTTAATTTCACATTCACCAAAAAAAAAAAAATCATATCTGAATGATGATATCTAATAATCATTTTATGAATGGAACAAGTTTGTTTTTTTTTTTTTCAAATTAATCACCCTATCTCAGTAAACAGCATGAAAAAAAGTTTATTACTTAATTACCAAGATTAAAAATAAAACCCTTTTGTATTAGTTATTCCATCCAATCTATTTTTACCTCCTTAGACAGCGTTAGGGTATCAAGGTCGGTGACAGGAGGCTGGGTGTTGGGCATGGCACAAATGAGTGTCACACCCCCGGCCAAAGCTGCAGCCGTGCATGATGCCCAGTCTTCCTTATGAGTCGCACCTGGACACAAGAGCAAACATTCGCAAGGATCATCAAACAATAATTAACTTTAATCAGTAACAATTTATCATATATTTATCATACAAGTAGCATACTTACACTCAATAACCTATTTCATTACCTAAGTGAGAGATTCTTCTCTTGAAAACCTAAACCTCCATATTATTAATAAAACTGAATGACTTCAGAGTCACCTATGTCACAAAAGCAGTTTCCTGGGACCTCACCTGGTTCTCTGACATGTACATGGATGTCAATAAGCCCTGGCAACTTCACAATCCTGCGTGAAGTGACACAGTCCACATGCGTCTTCAGGTCTGGAGCTCCACCAATTAGTCGTAAGGCCTGTTAGTAACCAGAAATTAATCAGAAAGATCGAAGAATTATTGATGGAAGTTTTCTGAGGTACAGCAAATAAAACACTTACCTTAACAGTCTAGGATAGGAACATACATATCTTCTAAACAATGCTTTGTTTATCATTGCCATCAAAATCAACAACAAGAGGTCTAGTAAAATACAATCTTGAAAAACATACTGTAGTATAACATGATAGTAGATTAAGATGGGCATAATGACAATATCTATGAAGAAAAAAAAAAAAAAAAAAAAGACTGCTGCTTCAATTCAAAATGCAGCAACAGAGACTTGATAAAAATCACTGATAATCCTTATCAAAGTAGGTTGTAAAAGGACCTCTGAAGAATGAAAAGCAATAAAAAGGAAGTAAATGCCCTGAAAGGTAACCAATTAAAGGCAATATACAAGTTACTATTTTGTACTACATGAATAGATAATGCCCCATCCTGACAAATGGGGAAGACAAAGAAAAAAGTCAGACTGAATGACAGTGAAATATAGAAAATATACAACACAATATATCAAGATTTAAATACCAAACCAACAGTGTTTAGTTACTGTGCGATCAGAATAGTTTGGTCTTGGAAGGATCCAACTCATATACAAGAAAATGGTAGTATCAACATTATGTTTCACAAAATTTGTGTAAAAATGTGAAAAGAAAAGACTAAAAACCATTTTGACAGATCTGCAAGAATCCGTCAGCCAACAGAAATACTTGGCACCAAAGAAAACATACCGTCAAGGGAACCGAGTCACTGAAAGACTTCACACACTGTAGTAACGAGAACTAATAATTAGTCTACAGTTGTTGAACATCAAATATTCAACTACTATGACTTCAGCAAAGTAATAAAGCCATGGTTTTATCAGGTTATCAGACAGACTAATACGAAGCTTGACACTAAGGAAAGCAGTCACTAGAGGCCATCTATGTCTTCTATTATAGCATCAGGCATCTGCAGCAGCAACAACTCACATCAAACGAGGCACTGACGAAGTTTTTAACACCATCAATCCCTAGCAGACTTCTCCGCCGCTTAATCAATGACTTCTTTCTCTCTTCCTCTTCCTTCTCCTCCTCTTGGTCCTCCTCGCATCGGAAATCACAGAGCTCAACCCCATCTTCTATCCTACTCACAGAACTTGCTCTTGGCCCGTGTTGCATGTGCCGTGTCAGGTGGATCCTTCTTGGCAGCTTCTCCCTCAGAGACATGCTGGACAACGACCTTTGGTATTGTCTGCGAGCTCCCAACACTGTGCCTCCTTGCTGGTTCCCTTGGAGCCCTCGGCAATACTATACCATTTTCCGTGACCATACGCCTGGGCACTCTCCTCCTGGCATAGTCAGCCAAGTAAGCTCGACTCGGGTCACTGGCTAATTTGATGTCATCTGGACAGTTTGCAATGCTATTCATCTTCAGGACCCGGTTTTAGCAAGTTGGTAATGGTGGGATGCCCATACGACCTCAAACACTACACATCACAGAAGGAAAAAAGTTGAAGCTCATTATTTTACTCAAGAGGGACAGATTAGCCATCCAAATACCTAATATTCACCTATTCACCAGAACCTTCGTCCTGCATGGATATTTATGCATGCTTGCTAGAGCTCACGTGCCTAAATGGACTGTACCACACAAAAAGCCCATATTTTAATGAGGGGAGGGGGCACTTTAGAAAAAAAACACTGGACTCACACACACTCTCTAATTCACTCAACCACCAGTGTAACCGAAAATCATAGTTTAAACAACTAATGGACATACATATTAGGATTATAAAAGGTAACTATGCGTACCTTCTTTCACTGAAATGAAGGTATTCTATTATATTACAAAACCATCAATTCAACACTATTCATTCTACCTAAACCTACAAACCTTTAAAAACTATTATCATTAAAAATGTATCATTACTAACTAGTATAAAACCAATTACTATAATTTATACACTGCGTATTCCATATCTCATTATCATTATTTCAAGTCTCAATATTTCCTGTACGAATTCATTATAGAGCCAATGTATTTACCATTTCTTTATAATCTATCAATATCAACAACATGTGTGCATATGTATATATATTTACTATTTTAAGCATTCACACATGACTCACTATATAAGTGACCTTTGCTTTCAACAAATGCCTATCTGCAGCCCCCTTTCCATCAATGTCAACTTTCTCACCTCGTCACTCTCAAACCTTTCATATTTAATAACTCAATGATAAGATACGTTTGTATTCTAAAAAGCAGTTTACTTGTATATTTTTTTCTTATCCCCCCCCTTTACTCACACATTGCTCTTGATAGTTCATGATAAGATTTGTGTGTAATCCAAAATGTATTTAAAGGGGGGGGGGGTAGTTTTATATGTATCTTTACTCACGCATTACTAATATCCAAGACCATTTAACTATCATGTTTTATTTTTTTCCACAGTACTAATCACATTTTGAATAAATATATGCATTACACTCGTTTCATTATTAACTACCTATACCTTTCCAATAAAAAATCTTTACATATATATAGACCTATTATATCGATATATTATAT
>NW_020869910.1:348592-353592 GCF_003789085.1 Penaeus vannamei | reverse complement strand
TTAAAGAATTCTTCTCTGACATAATTATTACAAATGCTATAGAAAAAACTACCTTGCTGATATATAAACTGGCAATACCAACGCTAAATGAGTAAAGAAATATCTGTATCTGTCGGCATTTTGACAATAATCTCCAAAGTGCATGGGCAAGAATAAGCTTGGGATATTTCCTTTGAGAACAAATGGCGATGAATAAAAATTTTGTTTGGTCCGGTTCAGAGTTTAACAATGATGAAAAATATATAAATAAAAAGCAGTTTGGACTGTCTCTTTTGTTTGAGGTAAACAATAATATTAATGTAACAGTGTTTGTATTGGTTCCTTTATATACAGTAAATATTTATCCAACATGATGGATATAATCAAATAAATATATTCTTTTTTCTACAATGTGCTTAAATAGTGTTTTAGCTCTGACGATCATTTAAACAATCTCGCTGTATCTAGTTGTTTACATATTACGTGATTGGCTGAAGGAACCTAAAAGATTATGTATAGTGCTCGCTGATTGATTGAATTGCTTTACCAGAGCCCTCTGTTGGCTACCATTAGATTGAGTCGATTTACGATTGTAACTCAGCATATCCAAATTACCATTTCTTCACGAATCCCACTTTGCCATGACTGTAAACACAATGGTAAATGACCGCTGGTAAATGCGTTACGATCGTATGTTAGTGAATCCAGCCCCAGGATGGTAAGAGAGCTATAATGGGCCATTAGTTAAAACATGCAGAAACTTATTTGAAACTTACTCATGTGCAAGGAGGTTAAACTGTCCTAACCTAAATTTACATTACCTCAAGTGAATCCTAGCCCAACCATATTTTCTTGTTAATCTGACCTGCTTCAGCCTTCAGTCTTTGCCTACTGTAAATAAGTTTATAATATGCTACTATTCTCTGCTTTACTTGTTTACCTTGTTCAACTTTTACCCCATTACTTTTGTATTATAAAAATTTTGTTGATCTTTTTTTGAAATAGGTGAACCAACAAAAATGCTGACCAAATCCACACTAATGTACAGAGAGAATTGCCTTGGTTACCAGGTTTTATCAACCTTTCCATCTCTAAGCACTCACAGTTTAGTGTAAAAGTAATCACCTGGAGCTGGTCACCTAATATAGTAAGGGGCTTTTGTATCATTCCCATCGATAAACGATTGTGGAATGTAATGTTCATGAGCCATGACTGGAAAAGCACCGGCTCCAAGGAGGTGGCCATTTCCATGCTCAGTATCCTATTACTTGTGGTGCAGGTTGCATAACAGAACCAGCAGAGAGGCCACTCCCGTAACCCTAATGCCTGTATTTTGGTCTATGTGATTGCCATGAAACAGCCAGATCCAAGGGGTTAATTCATCTTCAGACAATGTATGACTTGGTTCTATGAGTGTAAAATATGTAACCATTTACCCAAGGTGGAAAATATACCATGAATAGATTATAGTTCTTTTATAATATTCTTATACTTTCTGAGAATGGAATATGTACCTATAAACAATCATGGACTGAAATAATTGTATGACTTAAACTAATGCCTAATCATTCATCTTCGTATAAAGGCAATTATTTATATCATTTCATTTATAATAGAGAGCACTCAATCTGTATCATGAGGTCATGCCAATTTTTTCCTCATATCTTGAAAAGAGAAAAGGGGTTTCAATATTAGTCGTCACATTTCCCAGATATAATAAGATTAACAACAAAGGCAATTCAACAAATGCAGTAATAAGAGAAGGAATACCTAAGCATGATCTGCAATATCCCAGCTAGTCCGTGAGCAGCACCCAGGTATTCCGTCTTGTAATACTGGTACATGAGAGGCATAGGACTCCGGTGAGCTTTGGAATACTGGCAACCAGACTCTAGCATGGCATCTAGTATCGCATGAATGGCTCCTTCCTCCAAAACCTGAAATATAAGATAAAATCAACATATTTATAAGACCTCCACTGTTTATTTTCTGTTCTTTTCTGACAGACACCAGCCTATCTATAATAACTGAAATGCTTTAATTTGAGAAAGATGGTGGTTTCCCTTATTTTCCTATGCCTACAATACCTGCCATAAATATACAGAACAACAGCTTCATGCTTTCAACTGGGCTGTGGGTTCTGATAGTATTTTTTCCCACTGACACATATTAAACCTTCATACAATAAATTAGGTAATATTGTGCTGTCCAGTATAACAAACAAATTACAAAATAGGTTAAGTGGCTCATAATTAATATTTATTTGACATTTCTTTAATATTTTCTTCCTATTGTTGAGAAAAGATAAATTCTGCATTTACTCATCTATAATAATGAGTCCCATAACTAAACCAATTGTCACAGAGTACACATAAATATTGTTTTGTTTTGTTAATTCATATTCACAGAGATGGCTCTATAAGTACTTAGTCACCAAGAAGTCAATTTGGCTAGTAGGCTAAATTGACTTCACCTGCTTTCCCCAATCCTTATATTTTATCTTATTTTTTAACCTTATTAGTGTCATTATCATTATCACCATTACTTACATTTTGATTATTCTAATATTATCAACTCATCAGTAGCAATAACAATACAATGGAAAAGGGTTACAAAGTTAAACTAGTAACAGAGTCCTTGGTGAGTAAACATTTGTAGAGCAATCCATCTGTTTACTGATACTTCTATTACTTCCCACACAATCCCTGAAGCTACTTCATTACTGATATAGTCCTCACATTACACTGAAGCTCTGATTGAAGCCAAAGCACTCCTGCGAGATACCCAGCTCGGCCGACCAAAAATTCATCTCCACCGCAACTTAACCAGTTCACAGGGGTAACAACAGGAGCAAGTTGAGCAAACTCTGACAGGCACTTCTTGCACTCCTCAGCATTATCTTTAATCAAAACAAAGGTCTGATGTAAATCATATTTTTCATTCTATTGCTCTTGAATTTACTCTATATATTTGAATGATTCTGTGACAAGCTAAATTATCTCCTGATAACATTTCAGTGACATGGGATTTTCATATACTATAGTTACACAGAAGATTAGGACCTACATGGTAACTGGTTGAACACTTCAAGGTTTAAGATGAAGTAGAGGGATAGGGTGAAAATCAATCTGGGAAGAATCAAAGCACATGTGGTTTGTTTAGAAATATGTAAAGGAATGAGGATGGTTATAAAAGATTACATATACATAAAATAATTTCTATATATCCTTAAATAATAAAGAAATTTATTGGAAAGACTGAAATCTCATAGTACTAGGAGGTAATCTGATAGTTCTTCTTTGTAGATATTACAGATTTACCTCTCAACAATATAACATACCCAACTAAAGGAGGGTTAAAAACAAAATCACAAAAAGTAGAGGGAAAAAAATCTGTGAAAGTTAAAAATTCAAAGGAAATTTGTTGTGGAATCAAGGATCATTCACAAACAAATTAAATTACCTCTTTCAATCAAGCTATCAACCTTCTTGCTTCCTAAAGACTATTTACATTAAAACATTGATACCAAAAAGAAAATCCCACTACAAATACAACAAAGGATCAGACTTTACTCCACTATCATACCTATAAACTCACAACTTACCCAGGGCATTATACAAGACAGCTCCAACAGCATAGGCTCCAGCATTACCCAGGAGAAAGGCTGCAATATCTACTTTATTCCCTTGAGACTTGGTGTAATTGGCACAGTCTAAAGTAGGTTTCAAGTAAGTCACAGCCTCCTTAAGAAGGTAGTTCCTACGCTTCTGGGATCTTTGAGATTGTAAACAGTGTAACATGTAAACAGCTCCCGCGAGGCCCACATAAAGACCGCCATCACAGTTCTGTTGGGAGGATAAAGTTGGTAAATGTAGAGCAAAATCTTAAACCTATATTTCATTAATGATTTGATATCATGTGTCTTCTATACAATACTGAAATTATAATTCTGATGATTATATACCTCTTACAATATCCACAACAGCCTATCATTTTCTCTCTCTCTTCTCTCTCTTTCCTTCCTTCCTTCCTCCTTTTACTTTCTTTCTTTCCTTCCTTCTTGCTTTCTTTCTCTTTCTCTCTTTATTATATACCATAGATATATATACAATATACTAAGTCAATAAAACATTGACATGACCCCCCCCTACATGCACTGCTTGTGGCTCTGTCACTTATTTATGGTCCTGTAACAGCATGCTGAGCATATGCTGTATCTCTACTTTTAAGCAGTTTGCCAAAAATGTTTTTCCAGCAAATTATATCATATTTTGAATAGTAATAAGGCAGGCTATATTGCCAGTCAGCCATCTCCCACAAATCAAGTGGGTGGTTACAGTACTCCAATATTTGGTAATGCTCTAGGACTTGTGCTCATTGGGAAGCCTATCAAATTTGCTATTACTGGGTACCTCGTCATGTCTAATGTGGTTTTAGGTGGTTCATGGTAAAAATAGTGACAATAACAGTTCTGATAAGGGGAAAGGACATTAGATATCCAGAAACAGTAGGGTTAGCTTGAACACTATTTGTATATTTTGCCTCTCCCAATTCTATTTGAACACATCTGATTTGCGGGACAGAACCCCAACAGGTCCAGCTGACACACCTCATGCATGGTGTCACAACTCAGTTGATGTGGAGGTAAACTTCATTCAATGCTTATGGAAGAGAGGTTGGGAGTACCGCTGCTATCAGATGTGAATGAGAAAGGGTGGCCTTAGTACAGGTGAACTTCATCTGATAAATAAGGCGCACTGTACAAATAAGCGCATATCACACATATTTATGGTTGGTTGACGGGGGGTGAGGGAAAGAATTAAGGTGTAAGTGGCAGTGTCAGTGTTTGTGAAGGTGCTTGTAGTGTAATGTGTTTGTTCAGTTTATCAGTGAAGTCGCATATGGTATGTGGGAAGATAGAGTGCTTGTAAGAGACGGTATTGGTGTGGTATGTGACAAAGTTACTGGTATGTGAGTTCCATGTCTTGTGTGAATGTGCTGCTTGTAAGTATTCATGTTTG
>NW_020869910.1:338592-341092 GCF_003789085.1 Penaeus vannamei | reverse complement strand
TGCTGTGTGTCATAAGATGTAAATCATGATATTTTCACTTCAAATTTAGGTTATATACTCTAGATATTATGAATGAACTTTAGCACCTTGTCAGTGTAGTATGCCTGAAAAAGCTTGGTAGATAAAATGACAGCAGTGAGGACCACATTAATGTCAGTCTGTTATCTGCAGTGGGTACCATGAATTTTGGGATGAAAGTATGGTGGTTGGAATGTAGTTTTTGTGAAAGTTTTAGGCTCTTGTATAAATGTTTTATGTGATTGTTTGATATATTAGTGGTATTTTCTTCCCCTGTTTGACAATCACGACTATGTTTTCTTGTATGTTTTGACTTGCTGGGGCAAACTATTAGCTTCTGTGTTTGTACGACTACCCCTCCCTACTGATTCAGCAGGCTTGGTGTTGGACTGGAAAGTCTTTTCACAAAATTCCTGGTGTCCTAATGAGTGCTATCCAGAAATTTCTGCTGTGCACAGCTAAATAATGCAAAGAGAAATTAAATGATTCAGCCTTCAGTGTTGATAGTAAGATAGGCTACATAGGTTTTGTACTGATATTTATAAGTATTTTTTTTTACTGTATTATGATAACATTAATTTCAGTAGTAACCAGTTTTTCTGGGTTTGGGTATCAGTATGATCAGGGTGATATTCATATTGAAAATATAATTTTGCTTTGATGGTTCCTTGTTTGTTGGTAAATCTCAAGAAGTGCAATGTCAGAATGTATATTGTAATGAAATCAGGCTCTTTGTGCTACATTTGCATTAGAACTGTCATGCTGTAACATTAATGATTTGATATGAATTACCAGTACATAATAAATGAAATGAAACTACTTATTAGTGCTCTGTTGATATAGGGCCTGTCTAGATTGGTTGTTGTCTTTAGGGGAATTAAATGTTATGTATTTTTTTCCCAAAATGACAAAAATACATGCTTTTTCCACTACAATTTTAGTTTATCAATTGTGTTTACACAGTGATGGCTTCACAAGCACTTAGTCATCAAGGAGTAAATTACTTGTCTTACCTATCTCACCTGTTTAGCCTTTACCATTATTTTCAGAAAGATGTTGTCTTTTACTTTTTTTATTGTTGGTATTATTTTAACATAACTTTTTCCCACAAAATCAAGGAATGGGAAGTCAAGTGTAGTCACCATGGTGTACTAATTGACCTCTTAGTAGCTGAGTATTTGTGGAGCCACCTGTGTGGGATAAAAACTACAGTGAAAAGTTTATTATCAAGTGGGCAATGGGTTAAGGGAAGAAGTTGCAGATACAGCATTAGGTGTACCATTTCTATAAGTATAAGATGTGCTGTAGCTTTTATCCTTATATTGATACTATAACTCATGCTAAGTATGCCATTGTTGTTGTCACTGCCATTGTGAAATGCTGTTTGGTGTGTTTCCTGTTATTAACCCAGTGCCTATAGGAAAATGTTTTGTTCACTTTCTTATTGTTTTGTTAAATATTTCTGCACATAGATAGCTCTGGCAGCACTTAGCCAGAAAGGAGTTAATTAGTAGCTATTGTGACCTTACCATTCCTTGAAATAGGGGGGAAATGATTTTTTTAACCAATTCTGTCAGTATCCACACAGTTATTTTTGTTATAAACATTATAATTACTATATTGTCATTGACATTATTAACAGCAGTATTAGATACTAAATAATGTTATTGAAAATCAAGGAAAAAGGATTACAGGTGAGACAGGTAGTTCTCATAATTGACTCATTGGTGACTTAGTAAATGTAAAGCCATTTATTTGGAAAAATAATTACTAAATTAAACACACTGTGGGTATGGCATGTACGCACATGCCATTCCTGATGGCAAGTGGTTAATAATGTTTGTTATGGATTTTATCCAAATTTTTCTTTTTATGAAATAGTGAAGATAATGTTATAGATTTAAAACTCCCACTTATGTCTGATTGATGCTCTTAAATTCAACAATGCTTATGAGTGCATAAGATAATGTAGCATTTAAAATTATATATATTGCTCAACTAGGAAGGTGCACAAAAGTTACACTGTAAGAAATAAACATATTTTAATCTTTAACAAAGAAACAAATCAGTGATATCCTGTACATACCTCTAAGTAGAAGACTGAAAAGAAAATAATTGAAAATCTGGGACAGTTTTTCACATTTTGTCTTCTAGCTTTTAGAAAATAAAAGATCATATATTGAAGCTTGAGGAAAAGTAAAAGCTAAAGTATATGAAAATATTTTATGCGATTTAAAAGACTGCATTTGACAGGTGATGCTGGAATCTCACATACCTGATGTCTTCTCTACGTGATGCCTGTTAAGCAAGCAGGTATTATGTGTATTTTACATTACTCTCTATTCATTTTTTTCCTGCCAATGATAATTTTTATTGTAGAAGAGTGTGAGGGAAACCTCTCTAATTCTGCCATTCTAAACTGATATTTGATAGATTACTTGTAACACCTGCAATCTCGCTGGCCGTTGTAAAACTTATTGTA
>NW_020869910.1:323966-338189 GCF_003789085.1 Penaeus vannamei | reverse complement strand
TCTTTCAGCCCGCCCGCCCACAATTAACAAGGCGCATAAATATTTCACTTGATCTAACTCCCTTTGACTAGACGCAGCCATAACCTTTCCCCCATCTTCAACCTTTCAACACTACTCTAGATAGTTGACACATAGCAACTATCACCTGACATCCCCCTTTACTATACCTTCCTATAGTGCTATATGACCTTGGATGTCTAGCACATTTATTTTAACCATTAACCATTTCCCCCTCCAGCTTTTTGTTTCCATCCCTTCCCCATCCCCTTCTACTATCTACTTCCTAAGGTGTTAGAGCCGTGCTGAAAGGATGAAAGACTGACCTTGTGCCAGTCCTGAACGGCCTGCGGGAACTATGGGCACAGTACTCCCGATTTAATTGTCTATGTGCATGAGGGTGGACCCTTTATGCCGTTTTATATAATCAAGGTTCCCCATGACCAGTAATGAAGATGTAATCCCCTTATTAGGGGCAATGAGGCTTGCCCTTTTATCAAATAGCCCCAACCCAGGTTCTCCTTTGACCACGACTCTGAACACTGAAACTACTACCCACTCCTCAATGCCTACTAGTGCATTACCCACCCAAGCAGAGAATCAATCTCCAGAAGATTCCTACCCTCCCAACTTCCTCAAATTCATCAACTCTACCCCTACAACCTTCATCAAGCACCCCATCCTCCCTTATTACTACCTTACAGCCTTATTCTCCATCACTCCGTAATACTCCCTCTTCCACACGTTCCCGACCATCCATCACCACCAACCCTACAGATATCTTAAATAATGTTTAGCCCAACTAAATGGGACCGATTTTTCGTGATCCCTTCTACAGCTCCTTACTCGGCAACGCTCTTCTCTTTTAACAATGCCTCCAAAAACAAGTGAGCAGAGTACCATTCTATACCAGACGCGATCGCTGCCGTCTTGTAACAGTCAGATCAGAAACTGAATCTATAGCACTATCAAATTTAACTGATCATTCTGGCAACCCCATTCCTGCAGAACCTCATCCAACTCTTAATACCGGAACTGTCTCTCTCACCCCAGCAAACTACCCAGTCAATACCAAAGATTGGTTAAACTATGGAGACTTATTAGGATGCCTCAAAGACCAAGATATGAAATCAGTACATTGCTACACCATTCCTCCTAGAGGTCAACGAAAGAATCCGACCAACATTGCCAAAATTACTTTCCGTACACATGACCTTCCCTTACGTATCTACATCGGTGGACAATCCCTCCCTGTTCAACCATACCAACACCCTCCCCGTCAATGTCAAAACTGTTGGCGCTTTGGACATCCTGCTAAACACTGCCGTTCCACAGACCGATGCCCCATATGTGCCCAACCTGGTCATAACCGATCAAACTGTTCAGCACAAACACGAACATGTGCTAACTGCGGCGGCCCCCATAATGTATTTTATAGAGGCTGTCCCACTTACAAGTTTGAATCTGAGGTAGCAACTCTCAGATACAAAAATGGTCTCACTTTACGTGAAGCCAGACAGGAAGCACGTCGACAAGGTTTCTCTCATATTCCATACTCTAGTAGCATCGTTCGCTCAGCCCCTCCCCCTCCACCCCAAGATGTCCCCACTTCCACTTCTACATTCTACCTCCCTCAGACCAATTCTTTTGCCACTCTAAATCCAGATACCCCAATCTCAACTACAGCCCCAACACCATCTTCTCTCCCTCCCCGCACTACCCGCAGTAGACAAACTAAACGTTCTAACCCTTCTTCCCCTACAGTACACTCACCTCCACCTACCTTTACCTTTATTCCTGAGACACCAGTCTCCTCTTCCCCCCCCCCCCCCCTTCCTCATAAGAAAACCTTTGGCCCACAAAACTCTCCAACCAACTCCACTGCAGAAACTATGGATGACATTCAAATCTATATGCTTGAGACACAAGATCACTCTCCCGGTCAACACAACCTAACCCCCTCAATTCCGTCCACCACCGATATCCATCTTCCCGCTACCCATCCTCCTGATATGCATCCCCCTCTTACTCTTAGCACCCCTACAATCCTTCCTCCTAATCCCTCCCAAGACAACACATCCCCCTCAACTCCAACTATCCATCCTTCAGATATCCATCCTCCTACCACTAATACTCCCACCACACCACTACCGCCTACTCCCTCCCAACCCAATCCACCTCTTCAACCTCAACTATACCCACATTCTCCCTCCATCCCCTCTATCCTTTCCACTCCCTCCCGGATACACACGGGAATCACTCATGTCACAACAATGTCCTTCCCCAGATTCCCTACCTCCTGATACCTCTCCTTTACACCCTTAGCTCCTTCCCCCCAGATTCCCCAACACATACCGACGCTTTCACATAAAATAACTAAGATATAGCTCTCCTACATTGGAATATTCGCGGTTTCCGTTCTCACAGACCAGACCTACGCCATATCCTTGCTTCTTATAATCCATCTATTATCACATCCTCCTATTCCAATTCCCAATTACCATTTTATCTCTTCCCCACACTCCCTTTATGTCTCATCTATACTTATCCATCATAAAACCCCTTATGTCATACCTCCCATACAAACTACTGTCCCGTGCACAGTTATTCACATTGTAGAGTTACGTATTTTTAGTTACACGAACGCGCCCGGATTCATGGATTCGCTTATGCGAACGGGTAGTCGTGTTGCCCACTTGGGATGTTCACCTTTTATTTTAATGCCTTATTCTGATGCCCTTTTGGCAAGCCCTTGTCCTTTTTATAAACGCCACAAACCTCTTAAAATTTGGATACTTGGCTACCCCTGCCGTGACGCGCCATGGAGTCGCCACAGAGGGCAGTTGGCGGGTGACCTTGACAGTGAAGAGGTGTGAGTGTGGGCTGGGGAGGGCTTTAACTCGTGATATTTTCGTGTATTGTGCCTCACTGTGATATTTTATGATGTACGGCGACGCTACCCTGTTGCCAGTGATTTCCCGTGTTTTCTGTGATCGTCGATGCTGTAGTAGCATAGTGTTCAGTAAATAAAACCGTTTGTATGAACAGCTGTGTTTACCCACTCCCGTAGGTGGTAGTCAGGCCGGCTTTTCCCCATGCCCATGCCCACATCTTCTCTACGGTCCGAGGATCACTCGTCAGCTCCTGTAGTAGGGTGAGTGTCGGTGCCCCCACACTTAACCACGCTACATCTTTCTTCGCCGCTGGATCACAGTGATTTCATTCTACTTCTCCCCATCCCATCCCATGGACTTCGTTGCCTTTGAAACTTTAATTTCCCAAATCCAACCACCTTTCCTCGTAGTTGGTGATTTCAACTGCTGCCACACTCTGTGGGGTGACTCTATCACCAACTCCAGAGGCCGATCTCTAGAACGCTTCCTCTCCACAAATAACCTAATTATTCTTAATTCAGATCGCCCTACACACTTTGACGCGCACGCAATCCTTTTCATGCCTTAACCTCTTTCTATGCTCCCCTACTCTTCATTTAGGGCGTCTTCTGTAGCGTCCTTAACTCTTATTACCGTATTTAGTTTAATCCTAATCCACCGTGTTCGTACCGAAGACGACATTCCGCTGCCAGACGGCGCGACAATAATGTTTAGTAAAAACTGCTGTACTCATTATTCTATCACCACCGTTTTCATGTAAACATGTCGGAGAGAAGAGAAATGTTGCGCGTGAAATTCGCCCTTTGGAGAGATTTCATTTTTTTTTTTTTTTTTTCTTTTTGTTATGTCATGTTTTTGGTAATCATATTTAAGAAACTATTTTAGACATCTCGTACGTATTTAATGTTTTCATGAAACTGAGGGTGTTTCAATGACTTTCTTATGCCTTTTTATCTCTATGCTTTTGCCTGTTGTGTATAGTGTTCTGTAAATAATGATATGAACTTCTCAGATGCTTCTGAAGACCACCCTTTCCTTTCCTTCATTCCAGACATACATATGATAAGACAAGGCATTTAAAACTTATTCATATCAATAATTCTTTATGCCTCCCAATGTTCCCAAAATTGAAAACTAAGACTAGCTTCATATTGAAGTAAGAAAGATCATACCTCTATTTTCTGTACACATTTCTTCAAGATTATTTGTTTCAAATATGATTTGTTTGGAATCTTAAGTTAATGGACTCTCTTTAAATTTTCATCAATTCTTGTGATGTTCCTAGTCTGTGATATAGTGATGGTTCTGCCCTTTGTTGTTGATGTGAATATCCTGGTCTCGTATTTCTGGGCGTGTGGGAATAGGTTTTACAAATCTAAAGGATGGGAGCTGAGGTATGTTGTCATTTTATTGCTGAAAAATCTGTGCTATTTTGAAACATTTCTGTGCAATATTGCTCTTGACACATAACTGTTGCATGCTATGTAGGGTAGCGTTGGGAGCAAGTCATGCACTCATACCTATAAATAAGCTTCAAAATCATCCAAAAGATATCTATTCAACATTCTCCCTTGTCCCTACGCATATGATGTAGAAGGCAGTATTAAAGATATTACCTAAAGATTTGCAGTCCGATATAAAATTGACTTGGATAAATAAACCTTGCAATTTGCATTCAGACACTGCATTGTTAAAAGATTTTTCAGACAACTGATATTCATTTTTTTGTGGATTGGAGAAAAGATGATTGTTATAGAAAGTTGTAGTCAGTGTCTCAAGATGCATTTGATCTTCATATGACAATTACGAGGCACAAGTAGGCTTACTTATAAGGGAAACATGATTATGAAATATTCTATTTTTCCCATGATAATGATCTTATATTTATAGTAGTAAAATGGGTAACGAAACTGGTGTAACAACTATAAAACCAATCTTTATTTCAATGACACAAGTACAAAAATGACATTCATCAATTAATATCCATCCCGCACTTTCTTCGGACAGCTCTTTGCTGCGTTGAATCGTGTTGGAGGAGGGAAACATGTTTTCATCAGGATGCTGTTCAGGAGGTCCATAGAAAAGTATACTTGTTAATTTTGTAGTAAAGTAGTTGAGAAAAATTCAGTACGTAATTCTTCTTTAAAACACAATTTTTGTTTCACTAACCTGGAAATATGAGTTCCATGCCCGCAGCCACTGAACTTCAAAGATTGCTCGTGGGATTATATTGTTTTTTATACACATAACCATAAGTTATTTCCTTTATCAGAATATTTGATAATTTGTGTAAATATATACAATATCATTTTCATAATAAATACTAAGTATGAAAATACTAAGATGATCGATTAGCTTAATATTAAAGCCTGGTCCAGAGGTGCATTAAAAGTTCATCCTGGTCGCTGCCAACGCGCATGCGCATTAGAGATCTGGATTAAACTTTAATACTGCATTAACTTTTATGGCACATACAGAAGACACCCTTAGATTTCCATTGGTTAGTTCTATACCACTCCTATAGTGACCACTTCCCATTACTCCTTTCTCCTACTTCATATGTACCACTTCCTAATCCCCCACGCTGGTGCTTTGATAGAGCTGACTGGCATACTTTCACTTCACTCTCTACTATACCTATCCCTCCACCCCCTTACCGCCCATTTCAGATATGCTACAATGTTTTACAACCACGATCCTAAGAGCTGCCTATACAGCCATTCCTCGAACTTCAAGACCTTATACCTCTAAATGTGTTCCATGGTGGAATTCTGATTGCACCAAAGCGCTTCGCTTAAAACGAGCAGCCTGGAACGGCTATCGCTACAAACGAGGCACCCCTAACCAGCTATCAGCCCTTATCTCCTTTAAAAGAGCATCTGCTCATCTTCGCCATACAATCAGAAACAGTAACACAAATAGCTAGCAAAATTATGTTTCATCAATTACATCTTCTACATCTATTTCAGCTGTTTGGCGACGGATTCATAAATGATCAGGCAAACCTCCCCCTATCCTCCATATTCGAGATATTCTCATTTCTGAGCCTATTGAAGTAGCTAATGAACTGGGCAACTATTTCAGCCAGGTCAGTAGTGGCTCTCACCTTTCCCCACACTTTTCTTCCATTAAAGCCATCAAAGAACGCATCCCTATTACCTTCATCCTATCCTCTGATGAGTCCTATAATGCTCCTTTTTCTTCTTCTGAACTCAACGCTGCATTACAGTCGTGCCGCAACACTCATGAAGGCCTTGACGGTATTCACTATCGTATGCTCTGACACCTCACATCTTCCTCTCTGTCCTTCCTTTTATCTATTTTCAACCACATATGGACGTCAGGAAATTTTCCTTCTCATTGGCGAGAAGCTCTTATCTTATCTTTCTTTAAACCCAATAAATCAGGTACCCTACCCCAAGATTACCACCCCATTGCTCTAACTAGCTGCTTGTGCAAACTACTAGAACGAATGGTTAACTTCCGCTTAATGTGGTACCTTGAATCTCATAATCTCCTTCCCCGTTCCCAGTTTGGTTTCCGACGTGCCCGAAGTACAGCAGACCCACTTGCCCATTTCAAGACATATATTACATCGGCATTTGCACGCCATAAATCCGTATTAGCCATATTCTTTGATCTAGAAAAAGCATATGACACTACATGGCGGTACCATACCCTCCAACAATTGTCCTTCCTAGGTTTATGTGGAAACATGGGTGTCTTCATAAAATCTTTCCTTTCTAAATGTACTTTCCAGGTCAAAATTGCCTTTTCCATGTCATCATCCTTTCCTCAGTTCGAAGGCGTCCCATAAGGAAGTGTACTTAGTACCATTTTATTCCTTCTTGCTGTAAATGACATTGTCTTAGTCCTACCACCAGGAGCCCGGGCATCACTATATGTTGATGACTTAACCATCTACGCATCTGACACATCCATACCAGATCTCTGTCAATTCCTTCAGTCTGCAAGAACATCAGTAACTTCTTGGGCCACTAACCATGGCTTTCGCTTCCAAATCTTTCCCCATCCTTCTCTTTCGCTCACGTTTAGGTCACCAACCCCCACTCTTCTTATATAACACTCCACTCCAATACCGTTCTTCTGGCAAATTCCTGGATGTTATATGACTCCACATTGTCCTGGCGAGACCATTTGTTGTACATGAACGAAAAACCTCAACGCCGTCTCCGAATCTTACAAACTCTTTCACACCTCTCCTGGGGCTCAGATCGCAAAACTCTCCTCCATCTTCATGTTACCCTGACCCTTTCCACTTTAGATTATGGATGCCATATCTACTCCTTTGCCTCAACTTCTCTTCTTGCTCACCTTGATACAATCCACCACAGCTATCTCTGCTTAGCCCTAGGCGTCTTCTGCTCCTCTCCAGTTGAGAGCCTGTATACTGAGTCTGGCATGCCATCCCTCTCTCGACGTCAAGCCCTTCTCTCTCTCCAATGCTATGCTCGATTTCACCAACTTTCCCTTACCAAACTAACCATTCCACAATCCTTGCTTCTTGCCTTTACCTCTTCTCCACGTTTACCTACCCTATTCCTCATACGCATGGATACCCTCCTCTCCTATTCCTCCTTTCCTCACCTCCGACCTCTCCCACTTTCCATCCATTCCATCCCTCCATGGCTTATACCTAACCCCTGTATTTGCTCCTCAGTTTTCCCTGACCCACCAAAATCAGATATTCCCCCCTCTATCCTTCTCACTCATTTCCTTGACTATGTCTCCATTCATTCCTCCAGCATTCATGTTTACACTGACGGTTCCAAATCCACCTCAGGAGCTGGATTCGCAGTAACCTTCCCAAAGTGCTCTTTCAAATACACCCTCCCTCCTGAATCTAGTGTCCTTACTACAGAACTGTAAGCACTCCTTTTTGATTTAAGACGCATATACTCACTCCCCTCTTCCTCTTCTACTATTTTTACTGACTCCGGTAACTCTTTAACCCTCATAAAGTCTATACACTCGACCAATCCCCTTGTCTGTAAGATCCAGAACTGGTTGTTCTATCTATCCACACGTCACAAATCTGTCAGATTTTGCTGGGTACCCAGCCATGTTGGAATCCCTGGCAATGAACAGGCAGATACTCTTGCACGCTATGCCGCAATGTCCACATTACCTCAACTACACTTCTCACATATTCTAGCTATGTATTATTACCCCTACTTTAAAACCTTGTATACCCGATGGCAATCTTTCTGGTCAAGACTCCACAATAGTAAATTACATACTGTAAAACCATCAATCTCCTCTTGGTCAGCTCCATTTCACAGGAACAGACGCTATGTAACGTCCCTCTTTCAGTTCCACACATTATCTTGTCCTGCCCACGCTTTAATACAGCACGTACATCTGCCTTTCCACACCTATCCTCCCTTCACCGACCTCCCAACACATCAGACATCCTCACAGAATCCCACAGCTTCTGCCTGGACAACCTGTTCTCCTTCCTCAGACGCATAAATTTCCTTCACTTGATCTAACTCCCTTACCTAAACCACCATAACCTTTTCCATCAACCCTTACCCAACTTCAACCTTTCAACATTATTCTAGATAGTTGACGCATAGCACATATCACCTGACATCCCCCTTTACTATACCTTCCTACAGTTCTACATGACCTTAGATGTCAAGCACATTTATTTTGCTTTTAACCATTAACCATTATATCCCTGAAATTGAATGAATTTGTTCTAAGACATTGCTACGCTCTGGCAATTTCTGGTCTCTGCCAAGGTCTATATGAATGCATACCTTGGTCTCTACTGCGGTTATTTTGAGGAAGAATTGGGGACGAAGGAAACGAGGCGAACAAAGGAAAAAAAGATGAAAACCAAAAGGGAAGATAAAGAAGAAACGCGATACTGACATTAAAGATATTTCTCAAGACATTCCTCTATTATAAGAATCCACTAAGGGTTAAGTTTTAGCAACGTTCTCGGTAAATGCGCCTGGATGTCGCGTACTCCATTTGTATATAGTTGTAGCAAATACCTATACAATTATGTCTCGCAATAATGTAAAGGAGCCACTGCCACCACCCATTTAGTTCACGTATAGGAACGTAGTGTGTATGTGAGAAGAATGATAATGTGGAAGACGGATGTGGGGAAAGGAGCGAAAGAGTGTAAATGTAGTATGTGTGTGTAGTGCATATGTATGGTGCGAGATCACAAAGGTTGGTACACGTGATTTTGAGCCGAGGAGAGGCGTGTGCGGGGAGAGTCCTCCAACGCAATCAAGCAGATCACCACGTTGGTATAATGAACACAGAAATAAGGCATATCACTAGAGAGAAATGAGTTGTTACTACCCTTCCTAGTATCCTTTTCAACGATCAAGTTCGGGCGTTGATAAAACGAAATATATTTAAATATTCATTTATTTCGGTATCAAACTAATAAAACACAATAAAACGAAGAAGTAAAACAAAACACAAACATAAAACGAAACGAAGGTATTAAAACAAATCATAAAATGAGGTAAAACACAGAATACAATAAAAGGAACGATAGCAAAATGAACAAAGCATTGAAATAAATCGGCGAAACGAACTAGAACAATAAAACAAACGATAAAACAGAAAACACTTAATACATTAAAAATTTAACATAAAACACAAACACAGTAAAACACACGACAATAAAAAGCCCGAAGATGATAATTTAAAAAAATGCACTTATCACGAGGTCACTTAGTCGAATAAATAGTCTGGCCAATTTCTCTTACTACCTTATGTTAAAATATCCTCACGACCACTTAGCTCTTCAGACAGGTGGAAGCCCACTCCGGGGTTCCACAGACCGTCATCCTAATACCAGACCACCGGCAAGAATCCCCTTAACATTGTCCCTGCACTTCCCTTGTTAATTGTGGGCGGGAAAAATGCAAGAAGTTGGTTCTTTTCTAATTAAAATTGACAAAACAAATCTTAAAACTGGTGTGAAAATCGAAATCTAAATTAAAATAGTAAAATAAATTCAAATGATAACCCATAAAAAGTAATTAAAATTATTGTATAAAAAGAACCAGTTTGACAACTTCAATACTTTCTATAAAACACGAATAAAAGTTACGAAAAAAGGTAAAATAATTAAAATAATTATTTAATACTTATGTAAAAATCAAATTGACCTCTGCTCTTTAAAAAAAGTATATGTATATATATATATATATATATATATATATATATATTATATATTATGTAAAAGTCTTAAAACGTAAAAATGAAATAGTATCATCTTCGGGGGTGGGGTGGGGGGGTTTACACATGACAATATAATAAAAACAAAAAAAAAATAATCTATTTGGTAAAAAAAAAAATATTGGGTAGCGGAATGGCAAGAGTGGCGAGTGCGCGGCATCCTTCTCACTCCGCGAGATAAACGCCTTTTTCTATAGGCCTGAGGTTGGTTTCTGGTATGATCAGGAACCACGCGATAGAGTTCATACCATTGGTCGAAGGGGTAATGTTAGCAAAGCAACCCCACAAACCACCTTTTAAATTGCAGGACGTTTAACGACACATCACGGGTCGCACCAGGTAAAAGTGTTGCCACCTTGAGTTCATCGTTTTTATTTCATTTGCCTGTGGGAGATGTTGGAGGTGAGAAAGGATATTTCAATGTGATTTTGTTACCTCCTGGAGTGATCTGTGGGTGTATAGTGTGGCAGATCACTACATATTCCAGCGCACCCCCCTACCCTAGACCGTTATTGTCGTGGGGGGGGGGGGCTTAGGAGATGGAGACTGAGACCCAATGCAGGGATCTGCCTAGGGCCTCAGCCCGCAACTCAACTAATTTTGCATGGCCTTTTCTCCCCCCTGCTTATTGTTTCCCTCCCTTCTACTATCTACTTCCTAAAGTGTAAGAGCCGTGCTGAAAAGGTGATAGGCTGACTTTGTGCCAGTCCTGAACGGCCCGAGGCAACCATGGGCATGGTATTCCCCTGTTTTAGTTGGCTAGCCCTAAGGGGACCCTGAGGGGCAGACTTTATTTCCCCAATCTAGTCAAGGCTTCCCATGGCCAATAATGATGTGATATCTAATGAGGCTTGCCCCTTCATCAAATAGCCCCACCAATTCAGACTCTACCGGTTCCCCGACCCCAGGCTCTCCTTTGACCACGACTCCGAACACTGAAACTACTAGCCACTCCTCTATGCATACTAGTGCATTAACCACCCAAGCCGAGGCTCAGTCTCCAGAAGACATTCCTATTCTCCCAACTTCCTCAATTTCATCACCTCAACCCCTACAACCTTCTTCATCAAACACGCCATCCTCCCTTATTACTACCTAACAGCCTTATTCTCCATCTCTCCGTAAAACTACCCCCTTCAACACTCCATCTTCCACACGTCCCCGTCCTTCTACCACCACCAACACTATAGATATCTTAAATACTCTATTGAGTCCAGCTAAATGGGACCGATTTTTCGTGATCCCCCCTACATCTGCTTACTCGGGCAACACTCTTCTCAAATCTAACTCATTTCTCTGGCAACCCCATTCCTGCAGAACTCTTAATACTTGTACCGGAACTGTCTCTGAGACAGGTAGAAAATCTCAGATACAAAAATGGTCTCACTCTACGTGAAGCCAGACAGGAAGCACGCCGACAAGGTTTCTCTTAAACTCCCTACTCTGGTAATGTCGCTCGCTCTGCCCCTCCCCTCCACTTCAAGACGTTCCTACACCCTCTCCTATACCTACTTACTTCCCCACTTCCACTTCTACATTCTACCTCCCCCAGTAAAATTCTTTCACTACTCGAAACCCAGACACTCCAATCTCAACTACAGCCCCAACACCGCCCCTTCTCCCTGCCCGCACTACCCGCAGCAGAGAGACTAAACGTCCCCCCCCCCCTTCTTCCCCTACCGCACACTCACCTCCACCTACCTTTGCCTTTATTCCTCAGACACCAGTCTCCTCTTCGCCCCCTCACAAGAAAACCTTTGTCTCACAAAACTCTCTAACAACTCCACTGCAGAAACTATGGAAGATATACAAACCTATATGCATGAGACACAAAATTCCACAACTTATGATCCCTCCACACTCGAAGTGACTGCCGATATTCATCCCCCTCCTGCTCATATTCCCTACACCCCTCCCTCCTACTCCCTCTCAACACAACCTAACCCCCTCAATTCAGCCTACTACCGATATCGATCCTTTTTCCTTTACACCCCTTCCCCCCAACTCCAACTACTGCCGATGTCCATCCTCCCGACACCCATCCTCCTCCTACACCACTTCCTCCTAGAAAAGAGAGAGAGAGAGAGAGAGAGAGAGAGTGAGTGAGTGAGTGAGTGAGTGGGTTTAGTGACCTCTCACCTCGACTTCGCCATCACCCTCGCTGTAGGCCCAGCAGTATATAGGACTCTACTGTTTACCCCCGGCGCCAACGTGTTCTGCGCCCCTCTCTCTCTCTCTCGAACGAGACAAATTGCCACCAGAACAAGTAATTCCGACCTTTACTGACAATGCTTCTGATTACCTTATAACTACTTGCAAACTCATGTATTATGTATGCTCATAATGTTCCTCAGTTATTGCACTGTATATATTACTACTTATGTAATAATTATCATTGAACTAGTTATCAATTGTTCACGAATATTCTACGGGCATACTTTCTTATGACGACGCTTTTAGTTGTACAAACACCTAACACGTGTGAACCGTGAGAACGTGTATGAAGACCTTACACACAAAGAGAAGAGCCTACGTGGACATTCCTATGGAAGATTAATATTTTCCATCCTCCTGTGTTTAGTAACATTTCATTGAGTATCGTACAAAAACGACCTGAATTCACCTTGAAAACTCAGAGCCGAAGTCACTCTGATCTCAGCTTCAGTTCGGTCAACACCTCAAACTTATAACTAGAATAAAACTCTGTCTACATTTTATTCCACCATCAGTCGTAGTTACTACAGAGAGAGAGAGAGAGAGAGAGAGAGAGAGAGAAGATGAGAGAGAGAGAGAGAGAGAGAGAGAGAGAGAGAGAGAGAGAGAGAGACAGAGAGACAGAGAGAGAGAAGACAGAGAGAGAAGAGAGACATAGAAGGGAGAAAAGGGATATAGAGAGAGATAAGGGAGAAAGAGAAGAGCGAGAGGGAGAGAAAGATAGGGAGAGAGGGGGGAGAGGGGAAACAGAAAGAGAGAGATAGGAGAAAAGAGAGAGGGAGAGGGAGAGAAGATAGAGGGAGAGACAGGGGGGGAAGGGAGATAGAAAGAGAGAGAGGGGGAGAGGGAGGGAGAAAGGGAGATAGAGAGAGAAAGCGAAAGATAGAGAGAGAAACAGAGAAACAGAGGGAGAGAAAGAGAGAGAGAGATAGAGANCCCCCTCTCTCTCTTTCCCTCCGTCCCCCTCTCTCTCTCTCTTTCCCTCCCCCCTCTCTCTCTCTCTTTCTCTCCCCCCTCTCTCTCTCTCTCTGCAGAAAATGGAATAAAGCGAAATTATAAAATCATAAATTGTAATAAATTTCCCTTCCTTCTTTTCTGGAATATACACTAAGAAATATGAAATCACATGGCGAAATACCTCACTCAGGATGGTCCTCTTCCAGTAAGAAACTCAACACTGACTGCGCACTCTCTCCGAGATAGCCTCGCACTGCTCTGCCGCTGACTGCGGTATTACCCCCCCGTCAATGTTGCCACGTTCTACGATGCAGCTCCTAATCAACGAGACACGTTTCCGTTCTTAAGGCTTCAGATGGGAAAATGCAAGACTCAGGCAGTGTTGGAATTGTTTGAATTTTGCTGAATAACCTGCGGAGATTGTGTCTTCCTTAGGGAGCCTGGGAAAGTAGGTTGTAAACTCTGAACAGGAAATGCCATTCAAGGGTGGCAGTGTGTTCTTGGCTGAAGATATTACCGACTATCTTGTTTTTCGTTTTCGTTTAATTGCTCGACTGTCCTTCTCTTCCAATTTAAAAAGAGAAATGCATATTGCCTTTATTGGTTATAACGGCATGATATGACAACTAGCACATGCCTGCATTACCGCATAACCGGAAACAGAATACCAATAGAAAATACTTTCGTTTTCATTTTAGTCAACACTATGAATTAAAGGTCCTATCACGCTATTACTTTTCCGTTCATGTTTGCGTTCCTGCAGGAATTTAAAGCTTTCCGCATGTATCGCAGGCGCCTCCTAGGCGAAGACTCTTGCGCCTGCCTAATTTCCATCTTGATCTTGTGCTTCGAAAGGGCTATAGTCCTACCACGTTTTTCCTGATTAATGAAATACAGAAAGTGCGTGGAAATGTATTCTTAAAAA
>NW_020869910.1:313810-318810 GCF_003789085.1 Penaeus vannamei | reverse complement strand
CAACATGTTCCGAGAAGAGGAGAGAGTTCACCGAGGGAGACCTTTTTCATGTCTACCTCCCACCCCTTCCCTCTTCCCTACTCCCACCCCCTCTCTCTTCCCTACTCCCACCCTTCCCTCTTCACTACTCCCACCCCTCCCTCTTCCCTACTCCCTACCCCCTCCTTCTTCCCTACTCCCACCCCCTCCCTCTTCCCTACTCCCACCCCTCCCTCTTCCCTACTCCCACCCACCCACACGCACGCGGTTGAGTCATGAGAGCCAGGAAATAGGGGATGGAGGGAGGTAGAGCAATGAGAGGATATTGAGATAAAAGAGAGAGGGATAGGAGGGAAGGAAAGCGAAAGAGAGAGAGCGGGAGAAGGGAGGGAGGGGTGAGGAGAGGAAGGAAGAGGGAGGAGGGAGAGGGAGAGGAGAGAGGGAGGTGTGTGAGAGAGAGGGGAGAGGGTGTGAGAGAGAGAGGGAAAGGGTGTGAGAGAGAGAGAGAGGGGGGTGTGTGAGAGAGAGGGAGAGGGTGTGAGAGAGAGAGAGGGAGAGGGGGAGAAAGGGAAAGAGAGAGAGATATAGTCTGGCAAAATCTGTGAAACAAAGAGGATTATGATTAATTTTTGGCGAGGGAACACGGGGTTTGAGATCTCTTAAGTCATGAAATAAATATACATAAAAAAGGTATATAGAGTATGCTGAGTAAGGGTCGAGTGGATGAGTCAGATAGAGGAAGGTCCTGGAAAAAAGGAAATGAGAACTCGCCGTTGCGTGGCGGACGAGTTAAACGAGACAGAGAGCTGAGTCTGGAAATGAAACCCGCGAGTGGAACAGACAGACAGACAGACAGTTAGGGCCGGCGGCGTCGGGGGATGAGATGACGGCGGCGAGGTTGAAGATGGATGGAGGCTGAGGGCGGCAGGATGTGCGCGGTGGAACAACAGGGGCGGGTGTGAGAAATGAGGTACCCAAGGGGCCTCATGTTGTGTCTAAGCGCGGGGACCTCGACGCCGCCGCCGCCGCCACCGCCGCGCTGTGACTCACGCTCCGTCACCCTGCCACCAGTTGAGTGTGACGTCACGCCATGCTCACTGGTGGGTGGCTAACTGTATACTCTCCCTCTCGGGCGGCCGGGGTATTTATGCGTCTCTGCCTCTCCTCTCCGCTGGGGTGGCGCGCGCTGCTGGTTTCCGCGTTTATTGGCGATTTTTGTCCTTTTTCTCCGCATCTGTCTTTTCTCTTCTCTTCTCTTTATCTGCCTTTCTCTGTTTCATCTCCTCTCTTATCTCCCTGTTGGCTCTTCTCTCTCTTTTCTCTCTTTTCTCTCTTTTATCTCTCTCTCTCTCTCTCTCTCTCTCTCTCTCTCTCTCTCTCTCTCTCTCTCTCTCTCTCTCTCTCTCTCTCTCTCTCTCTCTCTCTCTCTCTCTTCTCTATCTATCTATCTATCTCTATCTCTCTTTCTTTCTTCTTTCTTCTCTCTCTCTCTTCTCTCTCTCTCTCTCTCTCTCTCTCTCTCTCTTCTCCTCTCTCTTCTCTCTCTCTCTCTCTCTCTCTCTCTCTCTCTTCTCTCTCTCTCTTCTCTCTCTCTCTCTCTCTCTCTCTCTCTCTCTCTCTCTCTCTCTCTCTCTCTCTCTCTCTCTCTCTCTCTCTCTCTCTCTCTCTCTCTCTCTCTCTCTCTCTCTCTCTCTCTCTCTCTCTCTCTCTCTCTCCCCCCCCCCCCTCTCAGTGTATGTAGATGTATGTTGCTGCGGACGTAAGCTTGTATGTGCATATATATCCGTTTGCGAAGTAATTACTAAATTTTCCTCTGAGAAGCTGTTTCCTTCGCTTGCTGGTCTGAAAAGCAGCGACACCAAGGGGAAGCCGAGAGGAAAAGGAAACTGTTTCTGTCATATTTTTCGTGGGAAGACCAGAGCAGATGTCAGGAAACCACATTTTTTTAGGACCTAGAAAAGTTTTGTTTATTTCCGTTTTTTCTTTTTTATCTTTCCTTTTTTCATTTTTTTACGTGGTTTCCAACCAAGCATTAGTAATAATTTTTGGAAAGTTTATGTACATGATTAGTCACAAGTTTGTACCGTTATTTGTCATTTAAATGGAACGACGCATTGTTGCTTTGAAGCTAAAATATTTGACAAATGTTGGAAAAAATAACTCAGTGAAAGAACATGAAATATCAACGATTTGAAAATTGAATAATCTAAGAGAAAGAAAAAGAAACAAACCGAGACGTAGCTGTTGTTGATATCCGAGTTGCCCTTTGACCTGTTTCCGAGCGGCGGCTAAATAATCATCGGTGTTGGAGTAAGCGCGCGCGTGCGGGCGGTGGGGCCGTGCGGGCGAAGGTAAACAAGGCCCTCCGGACTCTGGCGAAATCTTTGGCTCCGGAGGGCGGGGCGGAGGAGATGGGCGGTTTGTTGTTGTTGTTGTTTCTTTCTTTTCTTTTCCACTTCATTTTTCTTTTTTGTACTGGTATTGGTCTTGTTTTAGTGTTAGATTTTGATCGTGTATTTGTTAGGGTTTGTGTTCTCGTCTATTTCTTTTACGTATGTGTGGAATATTTATCAATGTGGATGTTTTTATTTGGTTTCGGAATGTTCTGATACTACGGAAGGAGTGGTATTTATTATGCTGGTAAAATTATTAATTTGTAAAATACTTCAGCTGTTAGGGTCATGTTAGGACTTGTATGGCTAATGAATTTGATGTGTATTCTGCTCGTGACTGTAATTTGAAATGAAACCTTGCATCAGGGTTGACAGACACAATATGCTGACGAGGCTGCTGCACGAGGACCAGCCGTGGCTTCGCTCAGTGCACGGCGCTCGAGGCCACGGCTCACGTGTTCGGATTCGGGCTGATGCAAGGAGCGGGTCAAGTGTCATCTCCCCGGCCAGCCTGCGAGCCAAGAGTCATGGGGCCGAGGTAGTCACGCAGAGGGCATTGACCCTTGACCTTTGGGGAGCAAAACAACGGCGAACACACGCTGTGGTCAGCAGTGTTGACCCAAGCAGAACTAGTGGCTGGCTGGTGCAGATGTCTTTCTTCGGGCATGAGTGCTTGCTTGCTTTCGCTTTTCCTGTTCGAGGGCGGGGGTGAGGGTGGCGGCGGGGGAGGCTAAGTGCGTGTTCATTCATAAACATGACAACGATTACGTTGTATTCCCTTAATGTTTGGCTGTGATGTCATCGCCCGATTCTGCTCCCCCCTTCTCCTGTACGCCCTCCCCCTATTTCCCCTCCTCCTCTTCCCCATCCTCATATCCCCCCCACCCTACCCCCTTCCCTCCCTTCATCTTCCCCACCCTTGCCCTCTTTCCTCTTTTATTTTCCCCAAAATGCAAGTTCATGGAACTCTGTTCTGCTGTGACGAGAATATCCACTCATCTATATGTGTTTTACGCGCAGAGAAAGAGGATGAAAAATAAACATCTTCCTCTTGTTCAGGTTTTTTTCAGGCGGAAAAGCTTTGAAAGGGGGACGATATTACCCTGTAAGAACGGTGGGCTTTTTAAAATTTAGAAGAAATGATCCGGTTTGCGAAAGAGAAGGAGAGAGTGTATAAAGACACACATACATACACCAACATATATGTTTGTGTGTGTGTGTGTGTGTGTGTGTGTAAAGCGTTTTTACAATCTAAGATTGGTTTGAAGATTCTCTTCCAGAAATTGGGGTCGGATAATGACACTGAGACCCCTTGTTACCCTGACCGGAAGTGCGGGAGGCGAGGGGGGTGGGGGTGGGGGTGAATGAGTAGGCGGACTCATCATTCTGGACTCGGGGCTTTTAATTCATGCTCTCAGCTTCGTGGAGTTATGGCTCCTGTGGCCCCGCGGTGCCGCCTTGACGTGAATTAAAAGTCTTGGTGCTTCATGCTAATGTGTTGCGGCACTGCATGGCACTTGTTGGGCGTCGGGTTCTTCTTGGGGTTAGTGATAGTGCCAGGCTGCGGGACATGATGTTACGGTGTGAATGTACCGCAAACGCTTCATAATTGATGCATGAACACACTTGCTCGCCCATACTCGCAGATGGACTCCCCCCCCACTCCTTAAAAAAACACGTACTCATACAAACACATACGCACAGACACACACACGCGCACACGCACACATGTGCACGTCTGTGTCCCACGGGAGTCAGGTTGCTTCCCAAAGCCCGTGACGTCATGCTGGCCAAAGAAAGCGCGATGTTCCACAATGTTTCGGCTTTTCGCGCGTCGTTTTGGATCGCTCAGCTTCCTCAAGGAGCGACGACCCTCTCGGAAGGGCAGTCATCATCTGTCTCATCAAGCCATCAAGTCTTGGCCTCTGTGCTTTGGATTTTAGGCTCATGATCTAAATTGAGGCTTCATTCAGAGGCGAGAAAGCGGACTGAGGCTCGGGGGATGAGCGAGGGACACGCGGTGACGTCATGCGTGGCACTGGCTGGTATAGGGGGTCACGTGTGTGTCGGCCCTCCGGGGACACCCACGCTTGTACTCTTTTTGTTTGCGCTGCGGAGAAGAATGGGCAGAGGAGAGAGGGGAGGGGAAGGAGGGAGGATGAGAAGAAGGAGGGGGGAGAAGGAGAGAGGAAGAGAGAAAGAGGGGGGGTGACTGTCAAGTATATAGCAATGTTTAAAACCGAGAAAAGCGTCAGAATGATATGGATGAGGTCCTTTTGGTCATATTGTTGAGAGTGATTCACATAGTATATGGATGACTTATTGTATTCATAATAATAAATGTTGCAGTCATAAAGATAAAGATCATAAAGATAAACAACAATTATTGATAATAATGCCATTCAAATTAGCGATGGCATTTATAGCAATAACATCGAATAAAATTACAACACAGATTCGTCTCCAGAGATCGAAGGTCGCATTCGACGTGTTCAGAGTGCCAGACGCACACTTGGCTCAGCAGGCCCCCAGTGCCACGTCGGACGATCGTGGCACTGAAGTTACCAAGCAGAAGCGAGTCGGGGCTTGAAGGTGACTCAGTGAGCCAATTGTTGTGTGAGGTAATGC
>NW_020869910.1:301310-308810 GCF_003789085.1 Penaeus vannamei | reverse complement strand
GCCTTGGCAGGGGCCTCCGTGGCTGCTTGGCCAACGCCGCTCTTCCCGGTAAGCGTTTGTGCGATTGGGTTTTGTGCATTTTTTTCCCTTTGTTTTTTTCTTTTCTTGCGATATGTATGTTTTGATTCGTTGTTGTTGCTCTCGTTCTCGTTCTCAGTTTTAAAGTTCAAGCTTCGTAGGAATCTCCCTCGGCAACTATCTCCCCACCCCCTCCACCCCTGCCCCTTCTCAGAGAAGGCACTGCTTGACTCGTTTCCTCTCCCCCCTCCCCCTCCACGCACTGAAGCCCCTCCCTCACTCTCCATCCCCCCCCCGCCCACCCCTTAGCGCTCCGTCCACTCGCCTCCTCCAGGCAAATCCACGGCCCTCCACAGACTCCGCCTTCCCTCCCCTCCCCCTTCCCATTGTGATACTTCCCTTCCTTGTTCCTCCCCTCCTCTCCCCTTTTTATTCCCTTTCTTCTTCTGCTTAAGGTCTGCCAGTTTTCTTTTTTTCTGTCTCTTTCTGTGCCTTCTGTCATTCCTTCACTCTCTTTTCCGCTTCCCCCCAGCCATCCTTTTCCCTCTGATCCTCCTTCCCTCCTTTCCTTCACTCCTCTCCTTCCCCACACTCCCATCTCCCTCCCCTCCCCTCCCCTCCCCCTCCTCCCCTCCCCTCCCCTCGCCACGTCAAGATCGACGTCACCGACACATGGCAACATTCCACCGTGGAGCGTCACGCGATGGTTGCTATAAATAACACAACAGCTGTCATTCATGGGTTTTAGCGCCGGGCCCCGCCGACCGCGTTAATGTCAGAGGGCGTGCTGGGCAAGGGCGGCGCGCCACGGGACTCCGCCGGGGCTGAGGGCGAGGAAGGGGTCGGGTGGTGGGGAGGGGAGGGTGGAGTGGGGACCGGGACGAGGGTAAAGAAACGCAAGGTTGAAATGTCTGGTCGACTGATATCGGCAACGATGATTATCTGAGTTATCTTTATCATTTTGGTCATTATTACTATTACCGTAAATGTGATGAGTGTGCTAGTAAGATTATGGCAACGAAAGTGATGAAAATGATGATAATCATGATAATGTGCATAGTAACAGAAATGATAGTTGTAATTGATATGAAATTATTTCCACTTGTTCGTGATATATAGCCTTTTCAATGGCGTATCAGTCCCTAATAAACATTTCTCAGTGCCATAAACAGCGAACAGACACGCACCATAACCACCCGTATCAGAAGTGGGCGTCATTAGGGTTTAATCAGAACACACTCTTTGCAGGAAGTGTATGTAGGAAGGGGGTAGAATTTGACACCGAAGGGGAAGATACAGCTGGGCTAGGGAGCTTAGGGAAGGGAGGGGGGGGGGTCAGGGAAAAACTCATGAGGGGTGAAGGGATGTGAGGTTTTAATGAGGCTGATATTGGCGAGATTAGGTCAGGTAGATTTAGGTGGCTCGGCTTAGCTTAGCGCGAATAAAGTTGTTATGTAGACGTTAGTGACAAGAGGATGGAGGTTGGGCGTTCAGGGAGTGAGTGAGAGGGGGGATGGGAGGGGGGGGGGCTTATCGAGGTTGATTGAGGTTACCTGAGAAGAGCTGTTGCCCAGATCAGTATGTTTCTTCCTTTGGGGGTGATTTGATGAGGCGATTAGGTGACATGCAAATGTGTATATCATGAAAAGGTAAAAATAAAAAAGTGAAAAAATATGAAAATAGGTCAAGATAAGTAGGTCATCATGTCACTAGATAGATACGTCGAAATCCATGTAGTCAGATTGAAAATTAAATACTATTTGTATGCTCATCGATATTTCCGTTTTTATTTCAACAAACAATATGCAGCTTTGCAACATGTTAGGCAAACTCCACATTGGTGGCATAGCAGGTTCGGTGTAAGGTAATTAGGCCAATTAAGGTAACGTACATAGTTTAATCTGTGACGCACATCCGTGTGTTTTTTGTTTGTTTGCTTGTTAGTTTGTATGTTGGTTTAAGGCGCGCGTTTGTGTGGGTTCGTGCTCTAGTTTCCTGATTTTTACATTATTTTAGGAGCATGATTTGCTGAAAATAAACAGGATTTATAAAATCCGCCAATTCAGCATCGGTAAAATTATACTGATTTGGATAATTTATTCCGTTTGGTCGAATGACATACCAATCCAGCCTGATACTTAGATGAGGAAAACCGATAAAAAATAATTCAAAGCGAGGCGAAAGGGAACGAGGGAGTGAGAGAGGAGAGGAGAGAAGAGAAGAGAGTGAATGAGTGAGTGGGGAGGCGGAGAGAGAGAGAGAGAGGGGGGGGGAGACAGAGAGAGAGAGAGAGGAGAAACCTGGAATATGAGTTGGTTAAACTCCATTTGCCTGCCTTAACACCCCAGGTGCCATCTTATTGGACCCAACTTGTATCACAGATGTGAAAAAGTTGATATCACCAATGGCAAAACCGTCCGCGAATGAAGCCAATGTCAATACGACAGCCGTTGCCTCCAGAAAAGTGTGTTAACGCTTTTTTTCTCCATTTTTTTCGCATTAGAAGTCATGGTTCGAAACTATGGGAGTTGTATGACTTGCACACAATCCGCCAGTAATGATAGGAATTAAGCTTTGTGCCCAAACGTGCATCCTGTACACGCGGCGTCGTATATTGATATCCAGCGCGCAACCTGGTTATTATAACCCGCTGCCTCGGGGCCAGAGCATTATCGTCTCTATGGCGCCGTGGCAGACATCCGGTCCGGTGAATGCTGCTGAATCGAGAGGGCATCGAGGTACGTCGAGGTGTTGACACTAGGCCGGGGTTTTGGGGCACGGGCGGGGGGGGGGGTGGGCTGCACGGGCGGGTGGTCAGCAACTTCCTCGCTAGATTCGTTTCTCTCAACTTTTCTGTCTTTCTTGTTCTCACTTTTTTGCTTCGACGTTCCTCTCTCCCTCTCTCTCCTCTCTCTCTCTCCATCATCTCTCTCTCTCTGCTCTCTCCTTCGCCTCTCTCCTCTCTTTCTCGTCTCTCTCGTCCTCTCTTCTCTCTCCCTCTTCTCCCTTCCCTCCCTCCCTGCCCTCCCTGCCCTCCCCATCCCTCCCTCCCCCTCAGTGCCCCTCCTCCCCTCTCCTTCCTCTCCGAAATCCCCCTGCCCTTCCCGTCCCCTCCTTCTCTCCCCCCCCCTTCTCCTCTCTCTCTCTCATCTCTCTCCCCTCTCTCTCTCTCTGGTCCGGTTCTCATCTCTCTCTCTGCTCTCTCCTTCTCAATCGGGTCTCTCATCTCCTCTCTCCTCTCTCTCTTCGCTCTCTCCTTTCCCTTGTCTCCTCGTGCTGTGTCTCTCTCTCTTTTTCTCCTTTCCTCTTCTTCTGCTCTCTTCTTCGCTCTCTCTCTCGTCTCTCTCTCTCTCGTCTGCCTTGCTCTCCTTCGCTGCTCTTCTCCGCTTCTCCCGCTCAGCTGTTTTCTCTTTCCCTTCTCTTTCTTGTTTCTCACTCTGAATCTCTCCTCCTCGTTCTCTCTCATCTCTCGTCTTCTCTCCTCTCTCTCTCTCTCTCTCNCATCCACAGCCATGACACAAGGCAATATTTTTCTCCTGATTATAGCCCAACATCGCCACCCCCCTTCCCCCCCACCCCCCAAAAAAGATAAAAAAAGATAAAAAAGATCAAAAAGAAGAAAGAAAAAAGTGTCGGGGTGTCGTGAGGTGTCGGAAGGAGCCCCGACAGCGACGGCCCGACCCTCGGCGGCGCTCATCCCGAAGGAGGTCAAGAGATCCCGACCTGAGATTCCTCTCCTGGCGATGTTTATAGCCTTGTATCTGTGATTGCTAATTGCGATATCGGCTAATGATGACTATGGAGTTGTTTAGCGATGTTTATTGGGGCTCATTCGCTTTAAGAGCTGTTTGATAGACTTGATTGAGAGGGAAGGAGAGAGAGAATTGATACGTAGAGGGAGGGAAGGAGGAGAGAATTGATACGTAGAAGGGAGGAAGGAGAGAGAGAATTGATACGTAGAAGGGAGGGAAGGAGAGAGAGAATTGAATACGTAGAAGGAGGAAGAGAGAGAGAATTGATACGTAGGAGAGAGGAGGAAGGAGAGAGAGAATTGATAGTAGAGGGACGGGAAGGAGAGAGAGAAATTGGTAGTAAGGGACGGAAGGAGAGAGAGAATTGATACGTAGAAGGGAGGAAGAGAAGAGAGAATTGATACGTAGAAGGGAGGGAAGGAGAGGAACTGATACGTAGGAGGAGAGGAAGGAGAGAGAGAATTGATACGTAGAAGGGAGGAAGGAGAGAGAGAATTGATACGTAGAAGGGAGGGAAGGAGAGAGAGATTGATACGTAGGAGGGAGGGAAGGAGAGAGAATGATAGGTGAGAGAGAGAGAGAATTGAACGTAGAGGGAGGGAAGGAGAGAAGAGAATTGATACGTAGGGCAGGAGAGGAAGAGGAGAGAGATTGATCAGCGTAAGAGGGAGGGAAGGAGAGAGAGAATTGATACGTAGAGAGGTACGTAGAGGGAAGGAGAGAGAGGATTGATAGCGTAGAAGGGAGGGAAGGAAGAGAAGGAGAATTGCTAGGATACGTAGAAGAGGAGGGAAGGAGAGAGGAGAAATTGATACGTGAAGGAGGAAGGAGAGAGAGAGAATTTGATACGTAGGAGGGAAGGAAGAGAGAGAGAGAATTGATACGTAGAAGGGAGGAAGGGAGAGGAGAGGAGAGAGTGTGATACGTAGAAGGAGGGAAGAGAGAGAGAGAATTGATACGATGAGAAGTGAGGGAAGGAGAGAGAGAATTGATACGTAGAAGGGAGGGAAGGAGAGAGAGAATTAATACGTAAGAGGGGCTGGTGAGGATACAGGAGAGGAGACGATCGCCGAAAAAGGTGTGGATGGACCTCTGAAGATGGGAGATTGGAATGAATTTTATTGGCGGAGATTGGAACGAATCGGTATAATTGTTTGATTGTGTAAGGGCACACGCGCGCACATACAAGGAGACACGTACACGGATACACACATACAAGGAGATACACGGACAACACACATACAGGCGACACGTACACGGACACACACACATACAAGGAGACACGTACACGGACACACACACATACAAGGAGACACGTACACGGACACACACACATACAAGGAGACACGTACACGGACACACACACATACAAGGAGACACACACACCAACACATATATGTTAGAGAGAGAGAGACAGACTAGTAAATAGAAAGACAGACAGGAGAACAGAAATAAACTGTAAGACAGGGAGAACCACCACAACCAAACCAAACAAACAGGCAAAAATAAAAGAAAAACGAAATAATAAAGATATAAATAAGCACAATCAGATACAGGAAAAACAAAACAGACAAAAAGAAAAAAAACGAAATAAAAAGGAGACAAGTAACCACACAACAGACACATACAAAAAAAAAAACGAAGTGAAAGAAAACGAAATAAAAAAATACAAATACACAGATAAACAAAGACATACAAAAGAAAGAAAACAAAATGAAAGAAAACGATAAGAAAATACAAACCACCAAACAAACACACAAAAACACCAAAAAAAGCAAATAAAACGAAAAAAAAAAAAACCGAAAGAAAGATACAGCAAGAGAAGCCTCGAAACCCCCACCCAACCCCCCAACCCCCCACCACACGCGCCCCTCGATCAAAAACAACCCCAGCCACTTGACACGCCACAACCCCCTCAAGTCCCCGCTGTTTACAAACCACCCTCCTTAACACTGACTTAGCGAACGACCGAAAACCCCTACGTCAGCTCTCAGACCGCTGTTTATTAAGTGAGGCGCCATCTTGCAATTACAACAAGTGGCCAAGTGTAATGCTTTGCCTCCCTTTGTCGCTGGCGGTCGGAGGGCCTTGTTAGCGGTGCAAGTGTGTGGGGGAGTGATGGAGGAGAGGGGGTGAGGGGAAGGAGGCGAGGTGGAGTGAGGAGGAGGAGAAGGTCGGGGGGTGGAGGAGGTGGGAGACACCTGAGGGGAGGTGGAGGAGGAGGAGGAGGAGGAGCGTGGAGGAGGTGGGGAGGAAGGGAGGAGGAGGTGAGGAGGGAAGGAGGAGGAGAGGGGAGGAGGAGGAGGAGGAGGAGGAGGGGAGGAGGAGGAGGAGGAGGAGGTGGAATAGGAGGTTGGCGATGATGGGGAGGGGAGGTGGTGGAGGAGGTGGGGGGAGGGAGGAGGTGGGAGGGGGTCGTGGAATAGGAGTAGGAGGGGGAGGAGGAGGAGGAAGGGGAGGAGGAGGAGGGGGAGGAAGAGGAGGAGAAAGAGGAAGTGGAAGGGGAGAAAGATGAGGAGATGGATTAGGAGGAGGAAGAAGAGGAGGAAGAGGAGGAAGAAGAAGTGAAGCAGGTTGGTTATCGTAGAGAAGGGGGAAGAGAAGGAGGAGGAGGGGGAGGATTAGGAGAAAGAGGAAGAGGAGGAGAAGAAGGATTAGGAGGAGGAGGAGGAAGATTAAACGAGAAGATGAGAAGAATGAAGAGGAAAAGAAAAAGGAGGAGAGGCAGAGGAGGAGAGAGAGGACGAAATAGAGGTTCTAAGGAGCAGCGGGAGGAGGAGTGCTTGAAATGAGAAATGAATATAGTACATATGTGTACAGACACACACGTAAACACGCAGCCACGTGTGCTTGCTTGTGTTTACATCTGCCGATCCTTCAATCTGTCCATTGTGTGTGTTGTGGTGTGTGCTGCGTGCACGAGAGGGAGAGGAGAGAGAGAGAGAGAGAGAGAGAGAGAGAGAGAGAGAGAGAGAGAGAGAGAAGAGAGAGAAGAGAGAGAGAGGAGAGAAGAGACGAGAGAGAGAGGAGAGGAGAGAGAGAGAGAGAGAAAGAAAAGAGAGAGAGAAGAAAGAAATAGAGAGAGAGAAGAAATAGAGAGATAAAGAAAGAAATAGAGAGAGAAAGAAAGAGAGAGATGGAGATAGATAGATAGATAGATAGATAGATAGATAGATAGATAGAGAGAGAGAGAGAGAGAGAGAGAGAGAGAGAGAGAGAACGAGACCGAGAGGAGAGAGAGAAAAAGGAGAGAGAGAAAGAAAGAAAAGAGAAAGAGAAAGAAAGAGAAGAGATAGAGATAGATAGATAGAGATAGATAGATAGATAGATAGATAGATAGAGAGAGAGAGAGAGAGAGAGAGAGAGAGAGAGAGAGAGAGAACGAGATAGATAGATAGATAGATAGATAGATAGATAGAGAGAGAGAGAGAGAGAGAGAGAGAGAGAGAGAGAGAGAGAGAGAGAGAGAGAGAGAGAGAAGAGAGAAGAGAGAGAGAGAGAGAGAGATCCTTTTAATTAAGACAAGCCCTCGAACTCTGTCTCACACGGACACTTGACCGTAAAAACCACACCAAAATGTAACATGAAGCCATTAAAAAATCAGCGAATTAAAGCCCATAATATCTCAGACAATGATAATTAGAGACTATATGAGAGTAATGAACAACAATCATCAAGTTCTACAGAATTATCTCGGAAAACAATCTCTATAATTTATTCGCCGTGAGAC
>NW_020869910.1:281310-288810 GCF_003789085.1 Penaeus vannamei | reverse complement strand
AGTGTTTCTATAACTTCTTGTGCTAATACCTCCTTAGCTCTTAGGTCACGCCTCTAACGCATCCCCTAACCTCAAAATGCAGATTCAAAACATAGATTATAAACAAACGAATATTTATGACATATAATATATATTTCTGTTCATATATTTCGTCATATAGAAGGGTAAATTCACAACAGTCACGAGAAAGCACGAAAGTGGTCAACATAAGCTACTCATGTGTGGTATGAAACCGGACTCTTATATGGGTAATAGATCTCATAAAATCTCATAAATCTCATAAAGGTTGCAAGTGCTCAAGGTTTAAAAGCCATAGACGAGTGTCATATTAAATATTCGTTTGAGCAGTCAGGCTGTGGTTGCTCTTAATAACATTTCCTCCAAGAATGAAACATACACATCTATAAAATAACAAAGTTTACAATATGTTCTTCCTCATGAAATTAAACTTAACAAGGGTTCAGTCACAGAAAAAGCGTAAGAGATAACGTTGTAAAGTAATTCAAAAAAAAAAAAAAATACATTCAAATATTAATAGGATGAATATTTAACTTTAGCGCAGGGATGTCAATCACTCAACGTCAAGACTTCAAAAACTGAGATTTTTTGATATCCCACTCAATAGTTTCTCTGTTTGGACTGGAACTATGTGACCGAACCGAAGTCCCTCTCAGCTAAGGAAAGGCGAGAAAGTGCATTTGCAGATTATTCCATAGAGAGCGAGAGAGAGAGAGAGAGAGGGAGAGAGAGAGAGAGAGAGAGAGAGAGAGAGAGAGAGAGAGAGAGAGAGAGAGAGAGAGAGAGAGAGAGAGAGAGAGAGAGAGAGAGAGAGAGAGAGAGAGGAGAGAGAGAGAGAGAGAGAGAGAGAGAGAGAGAGAGAGAGAGAGAAGAGAAAGAGAGAGAGAGAGAGAGAGAGAGAGAGAGAGAGAGAAGAGAGAGAGAGGGGGAAGAGAGGGGAGAGAGAGAGAGAGAGAGAGAGAGAGAGAGAGAGAGAGAGAGAGAGAGAGGAGAGAGAGAGAGAGAGAGAGAGAGAGAGAGAGGAGAGAGAGAGAGAGAAGAGAAAGAGAAATAGAATATCAAATGACAGTTTCTCCATTTGTATATATGCTGATGGGGATATATATATATATATATATATATATATATATATATATATATATATATATATATATATATATTTTTTTTTTTTTTTTTTTTTTTTTTTTTTTTAACAAAATATCTCGATGGGATTTTTCTGTTCTTTGGCCACCAAATAAGGATAATTTTTGAGAGACTTTCCCCTCCACCGTTCCCGCTTCTCCATTGTCCATATTTAAAAAATAGGTTCAAATTCTCCTGCCTAGTATTATAAGAAAAATAAAATTCTTAAAACGGCCAGCCATGTCTCTGCGCAACTCATCCAGATATTCGCAATACAGCATTGAAATCTCGGAAAAGAATTGTCAAACTGTTTCAAACCGTTCCCCTCTGACAGCCATTGAACTTGCAACACCAAATGTAAAAAAAAAAAAAAAAAAAAATCCACTGTTCTGACTGCAGAGTTGCTTTTATTCTTTCCAAAATATGTTCCTCAGATATTCGTGACAAATTGGCTTTTCTGTTCAAGTTGTGCGAGGTTCGACCCAGAGGATATTCTTATATACGGCGATGCATGTACACAGAAATAAAGGCATACCGGTCTATTTACCTGGTAGATGTAGGCCTACATTTATGAAACTATCGATCCACTTGATACACATGTTTAGACTGATCTTGGGGAGGGAGGGGGAAGGTACGATTGATAGGGTGTGGGGAAATACGGACTCACATACAGACATACAAATCCATGTACACACAAACGCGCACTCACACACTCATACATATGGGTATATATATAAACACACACAAACAAACACACATATTTGTAAGTGTGTGAGTGTGTGTTAGTGTGTATATGTATGTACGCGCGTGTGTATATGCATATATGTATAAACATAACCCTACATACCAATTTCCACAATACATAAAAATACCTATCTGCATATCTACATAGTGTTAGTGTGTATATGTATGTACGCGCGTGTGTATATGCATATATGTATAAACATAAACCTACATGCCTATATACACAATACACAAAAATACCCATCTGCATATCTACATATCTATCTATCTCCCCATCCATCTACCTATCTATCTCTCCATCCATCTACCTATCTATCTCTCCATCCATCTACCTATCTATCTCTCCATCCATCTACCTATCTATCTCTCCATCCATCTATCTATCTCTCCCATCTATCTATCATATCCTATCTATCTCTCCATCCATCTACCTATCTCTCCATCCATCTATCTATCTCTCTACCTACCTACCTCCATACCTATCTATCTATAACCATCATACTCATAAAACATGCATATATATGTATGTATATAACATTTTGCTTGGAGGACCACTCAGATATGGAATGACTTTCTCACAAATTGCAATGAGTGATGTAGAGTCCTCATGACTTTGCTCGGAAGATGAGTGTGTCAGAAAAAGATGATGGTGTAGATGATGAAGTGGAAGATGAAGGAGGGGAGGAGGAAGGAGAGGAGGAGGGAGAGGTGAAGGGAAGGAGGTGGAGGAGGAAGTGGAAGAGGAGGAGGAAGAGGAAGGAGGAGGAGGAGGAGGAGGAGGAAGAGGAAGAGGGGGAGGAGGAGGAAAACAAAGGAAGAAGAGGAGGAGGGAGGAAGCAAGAAGAGGAGGAGAGGAGGATTAAAACGAAGTAAAAGATGAAGAAGGGAGGAGGAGGAGGAGAAAGATGAAGAAAGAAGAAAAAGCGAAGTTGAAGAGGAGGAAAAAGATGATAATGAAGAAGAAGAAGAAGAAGAGAAGACAAAAAGAAGGAAAAGAAGAAGACGAAGTTGAATGTGAAGAGAGAAAGAAGATGAAGACAGGAAGAAAGAGGAGGAGGAGGAAGAAGACAGGAAGAAGAAGACGAAGATGAAAAACGAAGGAGAGTAAGATGATGAAGACAAAAAAGATGAAGAGGAAGGAAGAAAAAAGCCGAGCAAAAGAAGGAAAAGGAGGAGAAGAAGACAAAGGAGAAGAAGGAAAACGAGAAAAAAGTCGAAGCAGAAGAAGGAAAAGGAGGAGAAGAGGAAGAAGAAGAAGACAAAGAAGAAGGAAAAAGAGAAGAAAAAGACAAAGGAAAAGAAGGAAAAGGGATAAGAAGAAGAAGGAGAAGAAAGAAAAGGAGGAGGAGAAGGAAAAGAAGACAAAGGAGAAGAAGAAAAGGAGAAAAAGGAGAAGAAGAAAGAGGAGAAGAAGAAGACAAAGAGAAGAAAACGAAAAGGGGAGGAAAAGAAGAAAAAGGCAAAGGAGAAGAAAAGAAAAGAAAAGAAGAAGAAGAATCGAAAAGAAGAAGGAAGAAGGAATGAGAAAGTAAGAATAAGACAAAGGAGAAGAAAGCGAAAATGGAGACGAGGAATCCTGCAATAAAATGCAGCGTAAATAAGATTTCCATTCCCCTGATAAAGCACGAGAAGAATGGTCTCAATATTTCAACAACGAGTCCTGCATAACAGCCACTTATATACAGGACTAAAACTTTGTCTTTTGATAATAAGATATTTCGCCTATTTCGCCTTCAGATCCAAGACTAAAACGGTGTCTTTGGATAATAAGGTATTTCGCCTTCAGTTTCGAATGCTCATGAACATTTCCGTAAGAATGTTATTATATACAAAAGAGTAATGTGGGAATAATACATTGCCTATTTATTTATCTTTTTTTTTTTTTTTTTTGTTTTTTTCTTTTTTTCCCCTCTCTTTATCGCACCTTTTCTTTGCATATTTGATCTGTCAGGTCTGGAATTTGATTCATAATTCTTCGTAGATGTGTTTCAGCGCCGATATATCAACAGATCAGAAACATATTTCTCCAAGATATATACTTAACCTGTACTTACCTGTACTTAACCTGTACTTACTGTACTTTGTACTTACCTGTTACCTACCAACATCGAGGCTATGCATAAACCCAGTGATTTCGCATTAAGTACAAGGAACCATTCATTTTGATGTCACTGAATAAACCACGAATAAAAAAACATAAACTTACAACTTTGTGGAATATACAGATACCTTTCAACGAGTCTGGAATGCCTTGAGAAATTGGTAGCGACAGCCAAGGAGTGCCGTAATTCTGTGGTACTCCTTATTGGAAGCGACAGCCAAGGAGTACCGTAATTCCGTGGTACTCATTAGTACCTACCGTAATCCGCGGTATTATTGGTAGCGACAGCCAAGGAGTACCGTAATCCTGCGGTACTCCTTATTGGTAGCGACAGCCAAGGAGTACCGTAATTCCCAGGTACACCTTACAGGTAGCGACAGCCAAGGGAGTCGTAATTCTGTGGTACACCTTTGAGGTAGCGACAGCCAAGGAGTACCGTAATTCCGTGGTACTCCTTATTGGTAGCGACAGCCAAGGAGTACCGTAATTCCGTGGAGGTAGCGACGCCAAGGAGTACCGTAATTCTGTGGTACTCCTTATTGGTAGCGACAGCCAAGGAGTACCGTAATTCCGTGGTACTCCTTATTGGAAGCGACAGCCAAGGAGTACCGTAATTCTGTGGTACTCCTTATTGGTAGCGACAGCCAAGGAGTACCGTAATTCCGTGGTACTCCTTATTGGTAGCGACAGCCAAGGAGTACCGTAATTCCGTGGTACTCATTGGTAGCGACAGCCAAGGAGTACGTAATTTGTGGTACTCCTTATTGGTAGCGACAGCCAAGGAGTACCGTAATTCCGTGGTATCATTGGTAGCGACAGCCAAGGAGTACCGTAATCCTGCGGTACTCCTTATTGGTAGCGACAGCCAAGGAGTACCGTAATTCTGTGGTACTCCTTATTGGTAGCGACAGCCAAGGAGTACCGAATTTGTGGTACTCCTTATTGGTAGCGACAGCCAATTTACCGTAATTCCGTGGTAATTGGAAGCGACAGCCAAGGAGTACCGTAATTCCGTGAGTACTCCTTATTGGAAGCGACAGCCAAGGACGTACCGTACTCCTTATTGGTAGCGACAGCCAAGGAGTAACCGTAATTCCGTGGTACTCCTTATTGGAAGTGACAGCCAAGGAGTACCGTAATCCGTGGTACTCCTTATTGGAAGCGACGCCAAGGAGTACCGTAATTCCGTGGTACTCCTTATTGGCAGCGACAGCCAAGGAGTACCGTAATTCCGTGGTACTCCTTATTGAAGCGACAGCCAAGGAGTTCCGTAATCCTGGGTACTCCTTATTGGAAGCGACAGCCAAGGAGTACCGTAATTCTGGTACTCTAAGCGACAGCAAGGAGTACCGTAATTCCGTGGTACTCCCTATTGGTAGCGACAGCCAAGAGTACCGTAATCCTTACTCTTATTGGAAGGACAGCCAAGGAGTACCGTAATTCCGTGGTACTCCTTATTGGTAGCGACAGCCAAGGAGTACCGTAATTCCGTGGTACTCCTTATTGGAAGCGACAGCCAAGGAGTACCGTAATTCCGTGGTACTCCTTATGGTAGCGACAGCCAAGGTAAGTAGTACCGTAGTACCGTTTCCGTGGTACTCCTTATTGGTAGCGACAGCCAAAGTACCGTAATTTGGTACTCCTTATTGGAGCGACAGCCAAGGAGTACCGTAATTTCGTGGTACTCCTTATTTGGAAGCGACAGCCAAGGAGTACCGTAATTCCGTGGTACTCCTTATTGGAGCGGACAGCCAAGGAGTACCGTAATTCGTGGTACTCCTTATTGGAAGCGACAGCCAGGAGTACCGTAAATTCCGTGTACTCCTTATTGGAAGCGACAGCCAAGGAGTACCGTAATTCCGTGGTACTCCTTATTGGTAGCGACAGCCAAGGAGTACCGTAATTCTGTGGTACTCCTTTGCGACAGCCAAGGAGTACCGTAATTCTGGTACTCCTTATTGGAAGCGACAGCCAAGGAGTACCGTAATTCCGTTGGTACTCCTTATTGGAAGCGACAGCCAAGGAGTACCGTAATCCTGTGGTACTCCTTATTGGAAGCGACAGCCAAGGAGTACCGTAATTCCGTGGTACTCCTTATTGGAAGCGACAGCCAGGAGTACCGTAATTCCGTGGTACTCCTTATTGGAAGCGACAGCCAAGGAGTACCGTAATTCCGTTGGTACTCCTTATTGGGCGCGACAGCCAAGGAGTACCGTAATTCCGTGGTACTCCTTATTGGAAGCGACAAGCCAAGGAGTACCGTAATTCCGTGGTACTCCTTATTGAAGCGACAGCCAGGAGTACCGTAAGGTACTCCTTATTGGAAGCGACAGCCAAGGAGTACCGTAATCCTGCGGTACTCCTTATTGGTAGCGACAGCCAAGGAGTACCGTAAACTCCTTATTGGAAGCGACAGCCAAGGAGTACCGTATTCCGGGTACTCCTTATTGGAAGCGACAGCCAAGGAGTACCGTAATTCCTGGTACCCTTATTGGGAGCGACAGCCAAGGAGTACCGTAATTCCGTGGGTACTCCTTATTGGAAGCGACAGCAAGGAGTACCGTAATTCCGTGGTACTCCTTATTGGAAGCGACAGCCAGGAGTACCGTAATTCCGTGGTACTCCTTATTGGAAGCGACAGCCAAGGAGTACCGTAATTCCGTGGTACTCCTTATTGGAAGCGACAGCCAAGGAGTACCGTAATTCCGTGGTACTCCTTATTGATAGCGACAGCCAAGGAGTACCGTAATTCCGTGTACTCCTTATTGGAAGCGGACAGCCAAGGAGTACCGTAATTCCGTGGACTCCTTATTGGAAGCGACAGCCAAGGAGTACCGAATTCCGCGGTACTCCTTTTGGGAAGCGACAGCCAAGGAGTACCGTAATTCCGTGGTACTCCTATTTTACCGCACAGCGACAGCCAAGGAGTACCGTAATCCTGCGGTACTGTTATTGGTAGCGACAGCCAAGGAGTACCGTAATTCCGTGGTACTCCTTATTGGAAGCGACAGCCAAGGAGTACCGTAATTCCGTGGTACTCATTGGTAGCGACAGCCAAGGAGTACCGTAATTCCGTGGTACTCCTCGACAGCCAAGGAGTACCGTAAGTACTCCTTATTTGGAAGCGACAGGAGTACCGTAATTCGTGGTAGCCAAGGATACCTCCGTGGTATTGGAAGCGACAGCCAAGGAGTACCGTAATTCCGTGGTACTCCTTATTGGAAGCGACAGCCAAGGAGTACCGTAATCCCGTGGTACTCCTTATTGGAAGCGACAGCCAAGGAGTACCGTAATTCCGTGGTACTCCTTATTGGAAGCGACAGCCAAGGAGTACGTAATTCCGTGGACTCCTTATTGGAAGCGACAGCCAAGGAAGTACCGTAATTCCGTGGTACTCCTTATGCGACAGCCAAGGAGTACCGTAATTCCGTGGTACTCCTTATTGGTCTACCGTAATAATTGTAGCGACAGCCACCGTAGTATCCTTATTGAGTACCGTAATTCCGTGGTACTCC
>NW_020869910.1:266593-275583 GCF_003789085.1 Penaeus vannamei | reverse complement strand
TTTCTCTCTCTCTCTCTCTCTTTCTCTTCCCTCTCTCTCTTCTCTCTCCCTCCCTTCTTCTCCTCTCCCCTCCCTCTCTCTCTCCTCCTCCTCTCCCTTCTCTCTCTCCCTTCCCTCTCTTTCTCTCTTACTCTCTCTCCTCTCTTCTTTCTCTCTCTCTCTCTCTCTCTCCACCTCTCTCTCTCTCTCTCTCTCTCTCTCTCTCTCCTCTCTCTTCTCTCTCTCTCTCTTTCTCTCTCTCTCTCTCTCTCCCTCTCCCATCATTTCGCAACAAGCAGAAGTGTACAAACAGCTTACTCGATACATGTGTGAACATGCTCTCAAGTCCTTGTTCGTAGCAATACTCGTAAGAAACGGGGGGGGGGGGGGAAAGCAAGAGAGAATGGACATACACGGATTCGACCCTTAAGGCGAGTTTTGTTACCAAGCTGGTCTTTTCCGGCGATCGAGGGAGCTCCGCGGGCCGCAAAGCCGGTGAGAAAACAAATACGGAGATCTTAAACCTGATGTGTGGAGGAGAAGAAGAGAGGAAGAAGGGGAGGAGGTGTGAGTCCGATGTGAGAGAAAGGGAGAGGTGCGAAGACAGAGGGACGAAGAAGGGAGACGTTAGGAGAGGACCAAGAGAGAGGGCAGGAGAAGAAGGGAAAGAAGTGGAGGAGAAAGAGGGAGAGGATAGAGGAGAGGGGAAAGGATGGAAGTGATCGGAGAGAGGAGAAGGGAGAGAGGGCTAGTGGCTACATGCGAGAGAAGGAAGGAGGAGAGAGAGGAAGAGGAGGAAAAGAGAGAAGGGGAGGGGCCAGAGAGGAAGAAGGGAAGAGAGAAAGAAGAATGTGAGAGAAAGAAGGGGAGGAGGGAGAAGGCAGCCCGAGATCCGGAGTAGAAGAAGGGAGGAGGAAAAAGGAGAGAATAATAAGAGGGAGAGATCAAGGGAGGAGGAGGAGAGAAGAAGGGAGGAGGGAGGAGGAGGAAGAGGGACAAACCAGAAATGAAGAGAGAGAAGAGAAGGCGATGAAGGAGGAGAGAAGATATGTAGGGGCAGAGAGAGAGACATCGGAGTTAGGAGGAGGAGAAGTAAAGGAAGAAGGGAGAGGAGGAGAGAGGAGGAAGAAGGGAGGAGGATGAGAGGGAGGAGGCGAGAGGAAAGAAGCAGAGGAGGAGGGAGAAGAGAAGGTATGAGAAAGAGGAAGGGGAGAGAGACGCGGTAGGAGAGTGAAAGGTTGGAGGGAGAGAAGGGGAGGAGAGAGACACGGAGGAGGAGAGAAAAGAAGGGAGGAAGAGAGGAAAGAAGGAAGGAGGGAGGAGAGAGCGCGGAGGAGGAGAGAAAGGTGGGAGGGAGGAGAAAGGAGGGAGGAGGAGAAAGAAAGGAAGGAGGAAGCGAAAAGAATGGAGGAGGAAGAGAAGAGAAAAGCAAAACGGGGAAAGCTGAAGGTAGAGAAAGATAAAAAGTGACGAAGGAGGAAAATGAGGAAAAGAGAAAGGAACGGACGAATATTCAGGAAAAGACGAAGATGGAAACAAGGATTATGAGGGAATAAATGAAGAATAATTAGAAATTAAGGATAATAAAAAAAATAAGATAAAAGACTAATGAAAATAAAGAGAAGAGAGTGGTAAGAGGAAAACAAAATAAACGAAAAGGGGAGAGAAAAATAGGAAAAGAAAAATGTGAAAAAAAACAAGGAAAACAAAAATCACATAAAAGGAAAACATGAAAAAAAACGAAAACAAGTTAAAAACTTTAAAAAGAAATCGAAAAGAAAAAAAAAGAAAAAAATAGAAAACGAAATAAAATGGGAAACAAAGCCAAACATGAAAGGATAAACAAACAAACAAATAAACAAATAAACAAACACGAAAAGCAAAAAAAAAAAACAGACTAAAGAAAATTAGTAAAAGGAGAGAATAAGGAATAACAGGAAACAGACGAGGAAGGATAACAAAAGGAAATGTTGATAAATCGACAGAATAAACAAGGGAATTACGTTAAATTGGCTCTTCTATTTGTTTCGTCTTTTACCGCTAGTTATTTATTTTTCTCTCTTTCTCGTTCTTTATCTCTATCTTTGTCTTTGTGTCTATCTATCTAATCATCTATCTGTCTATTTATCTGTCTATCTATCAGTTTATCTATGTATTTGTTAGTATATCTATATCCGTCTCTTAATCTATCTACCTGTCTATATACGTATGTTGTGTGTGTGTGTGTGTAGAGAGAGAGAAATTCATCTATCTATCTATCTCTCTATTTATCTATCTATCTATATCATATCTATATCTATCTATCTTCTATCTATATCTATCTTATCTATCTATCTATCTATCTATCTATCTAATCTATCTAATATATAATATATATATTATATATATATATATAGATAGATAGATAGATAGATAGATAGATAGATAGATAGATAGATAGATAGATATAGATTTTTAAAATGTCATTTGCTCCCTCACCTAAAAAGGGATGTATATAGAAAATAATGATAATGATGATAATAATAATGATAATAAAAATGATATTGATAATAACAGTACTACTAATGATAACAATATTAACAAGGGTAATAATAACAAGATATATGATAAGAGATAAACTAAAGATAACGAATGAGAGAAAGGGATTCAGAGAGGATGGCGGGGGGGGGGGGAGAGAAGGGGAATGAGAGAAGAGGAGAGGAAGACGACATACGAGGAGAAAGGGGAGAAGGAAAGAGAGGGAAGCGGAAAGAGAGAAGATAAAGAGGGAGGGGGAGGGGAAGAGGGGAAATAATGGGGAGAAAGTGCAAGGAGAGAGAGGGGGGTGAGGAGGGAGAAGGATTTAAGAAGAGAAAGGAGAGGAGAGAAGAGGGTAGAAAATGCGTCGTGAGAAAAGGGAAGGAAGAGAGCATGATAAAGGAAAGAGAGAGGAGAGAGAACAGAAGATAGAAGGCAGAAAGATAAGTGAAGAGAAAAGGAAGAATAGAGAAAAGAGAGGAACGATATAATAAGAAAAGAGAGAGAAGAAAGTGTTTAAAATATACACACATGTAATTAATAAATAGATAGAGAGATGAGAGAGGAAGAGAAGAGAAAGAAAGAAAAAAGACGAGAGGAGACGGATATAAAGGCAGCGAAAATACAAAAAGAGAAGGAAACGGGAGATAGAAGGAAAACGTAGGGGGAGAGAAAGTGAAGGAAGCAGAGAGATGGACGGATGCAGAAGGGGAGAGAGAATAAAGGAAGCATAGAGAGGGGGAATAAAAAGGGAAAAGAGCAACGGAGTAATTGGCAGAGAGCAAAGAGGATACGCAGAAGGGGGAGAGAGAGAGGGGAGGAAGAGGGGAGAGGGAAGAAAGGAAAGAGGGGAGAGCTGAAGAAAGGAGAGCGAGGGGGGAAGAGAAAAGGGCGGAGAGGGGAGAGAGGGGAAATAGGAGGAGGGAAAGAAAGAGAGAAGCGAGAGTGAAGGAGAGGGGAGGGGGGAGGAGAGGAGAAAGAGGGAAGAGAGAAGGGGAGAGGGGAGAGAGGGGAAAGAGGAGGAGGGAAAGAAAGATATAGGCGAGAGTGAAGGAGAGGGGAGAGCGGAGAGGGAAAGAGGAGGAAAGAAAAGAAAGAGAGAGGCAGAGTGAGGAGAGGAGAGTGAAGAGTGAAGGAGAGGAAAGAGGGGGGGAGGGGAGAGTGGAGAGAGGGTATCCATGGGAACCAGACGAAGCACAAAAGTGGAAACGAGCCAGCACGGAGACGGAGGAATGAGAAAAGGAGTAAACAAGACGAGGAGATAAAGCGTAAGAAAGGAAGAGGGGAAGAGAGAGTAAAGGAAATGAATTGAGGGAAGAAGATATGGCTTACTTTTTTTTTAAAACACATACATTGCCTCTACCGGTTGTAAATTATTCATCTACGCAATTACACACAATCACACACACACACACACATACACACACACAAACATAAAAACACAACACACCACAAACGCAAACACATAAACACAAACACACATACAAACCAACACACACACACAACACACACGCAAACACAAACACGCAAACATAAACACAAACATCACATACATACAAACACAGACACACACCACTCACACGCACACACACACACACACACACACACAAACAGACTTCACATACACACACACACCACACACACACACACACACACACACAAACACAAATACACAAACGCAAACGTACACACACACACAAACACCTCAAAAAAAAAATCCGACACACGCACCCACAAAACACCTTAAATCAAACACCTTAACAAACCACGCCATTTCATAAACACCCACGCCATTCTGCAGCACAAACGCCCCGCCAGATGCCCAAACGAGTAGGCAAACCCACGGGGGGGGGGGGGGGAACGGCATGGCACTGGGCACACCCACGGGAGGGGGGGGCGGCAATGGCACTGGGGGGGGGGGGCACATGGGGGGGGGCACGGCATGGCACTGGGGGGGGGGGGCACGGCATGGCACTGGGCACTGGGGGGAGGGGCACGGCATGGCACTGGGCACACTCACTGGGGGAGGGGGAAGTACATGGGCACTGGGCACTCTCTCCATGGTAGCAACAGGGCCGCGGAGACCATCACCTGTTGCCCCACCGCTGCGTGTGTGCTTGAACAGTTGTGTAAGTTAAACATTTAAAGTTGTGCTTGTAAACCCGCCCGGCCTGCTGTCGGGTGGGGCGCCGCTCCCTCGGCAGCTTGGGAGTTGTGTTTTAGTTCGTTTCTATATCAGATATTACGCAAAAAGAGTTTGTATTGTGAGTTATAGTTTAGTTCGTTTCTATATCAGATATTACGTAAAAAGCGTATTGTGAGTTATATTTTAGTTCGTTTCTATGTCAGATATTACGTAAAAGAGTTTGTATGTGAGTTATAGTTTAGTTCGTTTCTATATCAGATAATACGTAAAAAGAGTTTGTATTGTTGTTATATTTTAGTTCGTTTCTATATCAGATAATAAGTAAAAAGAGTTTTGTATTGTGAGTTATAGTTTAGTTCGTTTCTATATCAGATAATACGTAAAAGACTTTGTATTGTGAGTTATAGTTTAGTTCGTTTTTATATCAGATAATACGTAAAAAGGCTTTGTATTGTGAGTTATAGTTTAGTTCGTTTCTATATCAGATAACACTAAAAAGAGTATGTATTGTGAGTTATATTTTAGTTCGTTTCTATATCAGATAATACGTAAAAAGACTTTGTATTTTGAGTTATATTTTAGTTCGTTTCTATATCAGATAATAAGTAAAAAGAGTTTGTATTGTGAGTTATATTTTAGTTCGTTTCTATATCAGATAATACGTAAAAAGACTTTGCATTGTGAGTTATATTTTAGTTCGTTTCTATATCAGATATTACGTAAAAAAGTTTGTATTGTGAGTTATATTTTAGTTCGTTTCTATATCAGATAATACGTAAAAAGAGTTTGTATTGTGAGTTATATTTTAGTTCGTTTCTATATCAGATAATACGTAAAAAGACTTTGCATTGTGAGTTATATTTTAGTTCGTTTTCTATATCAGATAATAAAAAGACTTATGTATTGTGAGTTATATTTTATATCAGATATACGTAATTTGTATTGTGAGTTATATTTTAGTTCGTTTCTATATCAGATATTACGTAAAAAGACTTTGCAATTGTGAGTTATATTTTGTTCGTTTCTATATCAGATAATACGTAAAAAGAGTTTGTATTGTGAGTTATATTTTAGTTCGTTTCTATATCAGATAATACGTAAAAAGACTGTATAGTTTATTTATCACGGGACTTGTATATCAGTAACTTGATAAATCGCTGGTATATTTATAACTCCCATTTCAGATAGACGTGTTCATAGATTGTATATCATATAACATTATATCCGCACGTTGTATATCAAATAACACGCAGTATAGAAGTAACTTTCCATATCATACAAATAGCATACCTATATCTTGTCACTATGTCATACCATTTACGCAATTTGCAGTATATCGACATACACATCAAACAATTGGCATATCCATAACCTGTCTCTATATTGTATCATCTACGCAATTTGATTTTGGCAGAACCTGTTGAAGTTGGACGCTGCGACAACAAGAAAGGTAAACACGGTGAGAATACTCTGATCACTGAACAAGATGTTTTCATGAAGTTACTCCTGAGTTAGATTAGTTCTTATTGATCTTAAGGTAAGGTCTCCCCTCCCCCCTTCCCCCCACCTCCCCATCCAAAAAAAAAGAATGTGTGTGAGAGAGGGAGAAGAGAAAGGGCGAGAGTGAGTGTGTGAGATAACAGAGAGAGAGAGAGAGAGAGAGAGAGAGAGAGAGAGAGAGAGAGAGAGAGAGAGAGAGAGAGAGAGAGAGAGAGAGAGAGAGAGAGAGAGAGACAGACAGACAGACAGACAGACAGACAGAGAGAGAGAGAGAGAGATACAGACAGACAGAGAGAGAGAGAGAGAGAGAGAGAGATACAGCCAGACAAAGAGGAAGGCAGACAGACAGAGAAACATAAACAGAGACAGAGAGAAGAGAGAAGAGAAGAAGAAGAAGAAGAGGATGAAAGAAATAAAGAAGAAGCTAGAGAAGGGGACAGTTGAAATCCGTATGTTAAAAGATGCAGAAGGTGTCCCGCCTCTGTGGCTGTTTCCATTCGAAAGATTTCTCCCTTTTCCCGTCTCGCCACAAAACCACCACATCTCCTCCAGGAAATAATTCGAAAGAAAAAAAGACCTAAATACTTAATTCTCCAATCTGAGGACCCTCTCTGACGACGCCTTTCATGTTAAAAAGAGACACACGCGGATTTTGAATAAGATCAGAAAAAAGGGGGGAGACAGACGTAAAAAAAAAAGAGAGAGAGAGAGAGAGAGAGAGAGAGAGAGAGAGAGAGAGAGAGAGAGAGAGAGAGAGAGAGAGAGAAAGCAGCAAGAGTTGAACACACGCGGATTTTGAATAAGATCAGAAAAAAAGGGGGAGAAAGACGTAAAAAAGAAGAGAGAGAGAGAGAGAGAGAGAGAGAGAGAGAGAGAGAGAGAGAGAGAGAGAGAGAGAGAGAGAGAGAGAGAGAGAGAGAGAGAGAGAAAGCAGCAAGAGTTGAACACACGCGGATTTTGAATAAGATCAGAAAAAAAGGGGGAGAAAGACGTATAAAAAGAGAGAGAGAGAGAGAGAAAAGCAGCAAGAGTTGAACACAGCGGATTTTGAATAAGATCAGAAAAAAAGGGGGGAGAAAAGACGTAAAAAGAGAGAGAGAGAGAGAGAGAGAGAGAGAGAGAGAGAGAGAGAGAGAGAGAGAGAGAGAGAGAGAGAGAGAGAGAGAGAGAGAGAGAGAGAGAGAGAGAAGAGAGAGAGGAGAGAAAGCAGCAAGAGTTGAACACACGCGGATTTTTGAATAAGATCAGAAAAAAAAAAAAGGAGGAGAAAGACGTAAAAAAAAAGAGAGAGAGAGAGAGAGAAAAAGCAGCAAGAGTTGATATGATTTTACTTTTGGCAGATGGATGGTCTTAGGAACTTCTTGTTTTAGTCAAGGTTGGAGAGTCCCTTTGCGTGGAGAAAGAGGATTCGCCTTAATGGGGAGGAGAGAGGAGAGAAGGAGGAAGAAATCCTTTTCCCTCTAACTGATGAAGAGGGTGAGAAGGGAGAGAAGAGAAGAAAGGAGGGAGGTAAAGAGAATAAAGGAGGGAGGTAAAGAGAGAGAGAGAGAGAGGGAGGAGAAAGAGGATTCGTTTTAATGGGGAGGAGAGAGGAGAGAAGGAGGAAGAAATCCTTTTCCCTCTAACTGGTGAAGGGTGAGAAGGGAGAGAGAAGAGAATAAGGAGGGAGGTAAAGAGAATAAAGGAGGGACGAGAGAGAGAGAGAGAGAGGAGAAAGAGGATTCGCTTTAATGGGGAGGAGAGAGGAGAGGCGAAGGAAGAAATCCTTTTCCCTCTAACTGATGAAGAGGGTGAGAAGGGAGAGAAGAGAAGAAAGGAGGGAGGTAAGAGAATAAAGGAGGGAGGTAAAGAGAGAGAGAGAGAGAGAGAGGAGAAAGAGGATTCGCTTTAATGGGGAGGAGAGAGGAGAGAAGGAGGAAGAAATCCTTTTCCTTCTAACTGATGAAGAGGGTGAGAAGGGAGAGAAGAGAAGAAAGGAGGGAGGTAAAGAGAGAGAGAGAGAGAGAGAGAGAGAGAGAGAGAGAGAGAGAGAGATCGCCTTAATGGGGAGGAGAGAGGAGAGAAGGAGGAAGAAATCCTTTTCCCTCTAACTGATGAAGAGGGTGAGAAGAAAGCCTGGAAGTTATGGAAGGAGGAAGGGAGAGAAGAGAAGAGAATAAAGGAGGGAGGTAAAGAGAGAGAGAGAGAGAGAGGAGAAAAAGGATTCGTTTTAATGGAGGAGAGAGAGGAGAGACGGAGAAAGAGGGTGAGAAGGGAGCCTGGAAGTTATGGAAGGAGGGAGGGAGAGAAGAGAAGAAAGGAGGGAGGTAGAGAGAGAGAGCGATGATAAAGAGGATTCGTTTAAATTGGGAAGAGAGAGTAGTCCTCTTCCCATTAACTGATGAAGAGGGCAAGAAAGAAGCTTGGAAGAGGGAGAGAAAGAGAAGAAGAAAAGAGGGAGAGAGAGAGAAGAAAGAAGACAGAAGAGAGTAAACGGAGAGAGAAGATGGGAGACAAGAAGACAGAGAAGAGAGATAGAGAGAAAAAATCACTCTTTCTTCTAATAGATGAAGAGGGCGAGAAAGAAGCTTGGAAGATATGGAAGGAAGGGAGAGAAAAAGAGAAGAAAAGAAGGAAGAGAGAGAGAAAAAAGAGATAAAGAAAGAAGAACGAAAGGATACGGAGAGAGAAATTGCTCTCCCTCTAACGGATAAGGAGGGCGAGAAAAAAGCCTGCGAGATATGGACGGAAAGGGAAGAGAAAGAGAAGAAAAAAGGAGGGACTGGGAGAGAAGAGAGAGAAAAGATGATAAGGAGAGAGGAAGAAGGAGAAAGAACTCGCGCTTTCTCTAAATGATGAGGAGGATTAA
>NW_020869910.1:259093-264093 GCF_003789085.1 Penaeus vannamei | reverse complement strand
TCCTTATTGTTACATTATTGTTGTTGTCATAATCCTATCACCAATATTCTTTCCTTCATTTATTCTGATAAACAATTAATCTAACTTCAAGGTCAATGTGAACAGAACTAGATGGAATTTCAACACGAGAATGAACAGCATTTACTTTTGTTTTTCCTCAATTTTTTTTCTTAATTACAATAAGTTCAATCATAAGGTCAGTATAAAATGAACTATATAATATTTCAACTCCTTTTTTGATACCTAAAAATAGCACGAAAAAGAACAACATTCACTTTTATTTTCCCCAATTATTCTTAATGCCAATATGTTAAATCATGTCAGTATAAAGAGAAGTAAATAATGTATCAACGCCTTCTTTGATACCCAAAAACAACACGAGAAAGAACAACAATCACCTTTATTTTCCCCAATTATTCTTAATGCCAATAAATTAAATCATAAGGTCAATATAAATAAAACTAGAAAAAGCCTCAACGCCCTTTTTTGTATACCCAAGAACAACACGAGAATAATAACACAATCACCTTTAATTTCTTCAAAGTCTTAATACCAATGAGCTAAAATTATAAGGTCAGTATAAAGATAACTAAATAATGTTTCAGCGCCTTTTTTTATCCCCAAGAACAGCACGAGAAAGAACAACATTCACCTTTATTTTCCCCAAATTCTTAATGCCAATATTCTTAATACCAATACATTAAATAATAAAGTTAGCATAAAGAGAACTAAGTAATGTATCAACGCCTTTTTTTTGATACCCAAGAACATGTAAATGCACAATATTCACCTTTATTTTCTTCAAATAAACAACATTCACCTTTATCTTCTCCAAGTTCTTAATGCCAATAAACTAAAATTATAAGGTCAGTATAAAGAGAAATAAGTAATGCCTCAATTCATCATTCACCTTCATTTTCTCAATTAATCGTAATGCCAATAATCTAAAATTATAAGGTCAGTATATCAAGAACTAAATAATGTCTCACGCCTTTTTTGATGTAACATTCACATTTTCGAATTCTTAATGCCGACCAATAGCATTCATATTTTATCGAATTCTTAATGCCAATAAGCTAAAAATTATAAGGTCAGTATAAAGATAACTAAATAATGTTTCAGCGCCTTTTTGATACCCATAAACAGCACGAGTATAACAACACATTCACCTTTATTTTCTCCAAATTCTTAATGCCAATAAGCTAAAAATTACAAGGTCAGTATATCAAGAACTAACAATGTCTCAACGCCCTTTTTGATACCCAAGAACAACACGAGAATGCACGACATTCACCTTCAGTTTCTTCAATTAATCGTAATGCCAATAAGCTAAAATTATATGGTTAGTATATAGAGAAGTAAATAAAGTTTCAATACCTTTTTCGATACCTATAAAACAGCACGAGAATAATATTACATTCACCTTCATTTTCTCCAAATTCTTAATGCCAATAAGCTAAAATTATAAGGTCAGTATAAAGATAACTAAATAATGTTTCAGCGCCTTTNAGGAGGGAGAGAGAGAGAGGAAAGAAGAGAAGGAGAGAGAGAGAGAGGAAGAGAGTGAGGAGAGGAGAGGGAGGAGGAGAGAGAGGAGGAGAGAGATAGAGAGAAAAGGAAAGAAAGAGAGAGAGAAGAAGGGAAGATACAGACAGACAGACACAGACAGACAAAGAAGATGAAAAAGAAGACAGAGAAAGATAGACAGACAGACAGAAAGGGGAAAGAAAGACAGAGACAGGCAGAAAGAAAGAGAGACAGACGACAGATGCGAGAAGGGAGGGAGGGGAGACCAGAACTAGCATAGATTAGGGTATTAGGGGGAGAAAAGCGAGGCCCGAGCGGGTGGGGGGGGTTTGAGATGAGCGGGGGGTAAGGGGGGGTCCTTCGCCGCCTCTCTTCATTTTATTTTTTGTGTGTGTGTAATTAGCCAAGCAGGGGGTGGAGTGTGGGCGCCCTCGGCCGTGAGGCGTGGAGTATGAAGGCGAGGAGGGGGGTACTGAAGGGAGGGGAGAGTTTGGAAGAGTGGAGGGAGGGCGAAGGGAAAGGAGAGAGGGAGGAGATAAGAGAGAGGCGAGAGCAGAGGGGGGAGGGAGAGAGAGAGAGAGAAGAGAAGGGAAGGGAACGAGGAAGAAAAGAAAAAGAGAAGAGAAAGAGAGAGAGAGAGAGAGAGAGAGGAGAGAGAGGAGAGAGAGAGAGAGAGCAGAGAGAAGAGAGCAGAGAGAGAGAAAACTTTAGAGAATAATATGAGTGCATTTTTTTCGTCGGGCCCATTCACTCATTTCACCTTTCTCTTCTCTCTTCATCTTTCTCATCCCTTCGTTTACTCCATTATCGAGCTCTCACATCATTAATTTTCCCGTCTACTTCCTTTCCTCTTTTATTATTCTACAATGGCTCAGAGTCTCAGTTTCACCTTATTCTTGCCATTCTTTCTCCCTCTTCTATTCAGTCTTATTCTTCTTCGCGCATTCGTTTTTTTTTTCTTTTATTACCTTTTTTTTATTACTTTGCTTTTGCAAGTTTCCTCGCTTATGTATTTCTCAATCATTCCCCCCTCTCTCTCTCTATCCTCTCCCTTTCTTCCCCCCTCCTTCTCTCTTCGGTTTCTCTCCTGGTTATTTATCTTACTCTTTTTCTCACTCTCTTTCTCTCTCTCTCTCGTTCCTTCTCCTTCATCCTCCCTTCCAATTCTTCTCACTTTCTCTCCACTCACTGATTTTCTCATTTCCCTTTTCTTCTTCCTTCATTCCTCCTCCTCTCCTTCGTACGATTCTCTCCTTATCCTATACTCACAAATGTTTTTTTTCTTTCGGCCTTTCTTCTTGTCTTCTCTCTTTTCTCCCTCCAATTCTCCCCTCCATTCCTTCTCTCATAATTATCTTTTGCTCATTCGTTTTCTATAAATTTCTTCTTGCCTCATTTTCCCTATCCCCATTCCTGCATTTCTCCCTCATTTCCCCTCTTCCTCTCCTCATTTCCCCTCAACCTTCTCTCATTAACTTACAAAAATCTTTTTGCTTTCTATTTTCTCTCTCCTTATCTCCATTCTTCCTTCTCCCTCATCCATCCCTTCTCCCCCATCCTCTTTCCCTCCTCCTTCCGGCCTTCTCCCTCATCCTCCCTTAAGCTTCCCCCGTTATCCTACACTCACAAGCAACTTTTTTTTTCTTCCATTTTTTTTAAATTCTTCTTTTTTCCTTCTTCTCGTTCCGGTGTAATGAGGCGGAACGGCTCCCATATTACGCTATAATCGGAGAACGGACAGTTAGATCGAGTGGGATAATACATACATACATGCATACCATACATAATACATACGTACATACCATACATACATGCATACATACATAATACATCGTACATAATACATACATATGCATATATACATTAACATACATACTTACATAACATACATCACATGCATACATACATGCATAATACATAATACTTACATACATCATACATACATATACTATTAATAACATACATACATAATACATACAATCAGCATACATACGCCATAATACCGTACATACACATACATGCATATATACATACAGTACATACTACATACTAATACATACTACATACATTATATACATATTACATGCTTACATACCATGCTTTACATATATAATACATACATACATACATAAAGACTGCATATACAGAGAAATAGATAGAATAGATCAGATAGATGCATACATAACATATATAGACTTAGTAGATAGATAGAATAGAGGACTGAGAGAGACGGAGAGAGGAGAGAAGAGAGAGAGGAAGGAGAGAGAGGAGAGAGATAGAGAAAGAGAGATGAGAGAGAGATGGGAGAGCGAGAGAGAGAGGAAGAAGAAGAGAACGTATTAATAGAAAAGAGACAGGAGAATAGAAGAGAAGAGGCATAGACTGATACATAGGTAGATAGATTAATACATAGGTAGATAGATAGATAATAGATAGATAAGAGAGAGTAGAGAGAGAAGAGAGAGTAGATATGCAAAGTAAGAGAGAGGAGAGATCTTGAGAGTGAAGGCAAGCGGCCTCGATCGTGCTGCGGGTGAGGAAAAAGGGAGGAAGAGAGGTAAATTAGAGGCTGGAAGTAGCCGAACGGTTTATGCATGTGAGTGAGGGGAAGGAGGGAGAGGAGAGGAGGGGGGAGGGACGGTAGGGAGAATGAGAGAGAGGAGAGGGTGAAGGCTGTGATGTGAGTGAGGGAGGAGAAGGGAGAGAGAGGGTGAGGTTGAGGGAGGTGAGGAGGAGGGAAGGAGAGGAGGGGGAAGAGGGAGGGGAGGTGAGGGAGGAATGAGGAGAGGAGAGCGGTGAGGGTGATGTGAGGGTGAGGGAGGAGCAAGAGAGGAGAGGGTGGAGGGTGAGGGGAGCAGGTGAGGGAGGAGGAAGGAAGAGGAGGGTGTTGAGGGTGATCTGAGTGGGTAGATGGGGAGAGGAAGGGTGGGTGATGTGAGGGTATGGGAGGAGGGAGGGGAAGAGGGAGGGTGAGGGTGATGTGAGGTGAGGGAGAAGGAGGGAGAGGAGAGGGTGAGGGTGAGGGGATTGAGGGAAAGGAGGGAGAGGAGAGGGTGAAGGGTGATGTTGATAGTGAAAAGGAGGAGGAAGGGTGAGGGTGATGTGAGTGAGGAGGGGAGGGAGAGGGGGAGGGTCGGGGCGGAGGAGGTGAGGAGAGGAGAGGGTGAGTGATGTGAGGTGAGAGAAGGAGGGAGGGGAAGGTGAGGGTGAGGGAGGTGAGGGAGAGGAGGAGGAGGGGTGAGGGTGATTGATGGTGAGGGGGAGAGGAGAGGACGAGGGTGAGGTGATTTGTAAGGTGAGGGAGGAGGAGGAGAGGAGAGCGGTGAGGGTGATGTGAGGTGAGGCGAGCGAGGAGGAGGGAGGGGTGAGGCGTGATGTGAGGTGAGGGAGGGGGAGGGAGAGGAGAGGTGAGGTGATTGTGGGTGAGGGAGAGGAGGGAGAGGACGAGAGGATGCTGAGTGAGGGAGAAGGAG
>NW_020869910.1:244093-249093 GCF_003789085.1 Penaeus vannamei | reverse complement strand
CACACACACACACATCATATATCATATATATATATATATATATATATATATATATATTATATATATATATATATATATATACATATATATATATATATATATATATATATATATATATATATAATATATATATAAATATATATATCATATATATACATATATATACATACATATATATGTATGTGTATATAATATATATATCTATATATATATATATATATAATATATATATATATATATATATATATATATATATATATATATATATATATATATATGTATATATAATATATATGTAATATATAATATAATATATATTATATATATATATATATATATATATATATATATATATTATATATGTATATATATATATATATATATATATAATATATATATATATATATATATATATATATATATATATATATATATAATGCATATAGATACATATATATACATACATATAATGTGTATGTTATTATATATATATATATATATATATATATATATTATATATAGATAGATAGATAGATAGATAGATAGATAGATAGATAGATAGATAGATAGATAGATAGATAGATAGATATAGACAACACACACACACACACACACACACCATATGTATGATATATATATATATATATATATATATATATATATATATTATATATATAAATATATATATATATGTATATATACATACACACCACACACACACACACACACGTATAATATATATATATATATATATATATATATATATATATATATATATATATATATATATATATATATATATATATATTATATATATAATATATATATATATATATACACACACATATATATGTATGTATGCATACGCATTTCTGTTGAATTCCCTTTCGTATGCTTCCTGTGTTGCTCTCAAACTTTCTGAAGCATTTGCATTTTATCATTTTGTCTGTCTGTCCGTCTTCCTCTTTCCCCGCTTTCTCGCTCTTTTTCTCAATCTCTCCTCTTGTCTTGTTTCTCTTTGTCCTTCATTCTGTTGGTCTCTTTCTCATTCTCTTCTCTTCTCTTTCTTTTTTTGCTCTCTTACTACTTTCTCATTTGCTTCTCTCCTTTTTGTATGTATCGCACAGTTCTCTGCCTTTTCTCTTTCTCTCTGTTCTCTTTCATTTTTTTCTCCTTTGTTCTCTATCTCCTTCTTCTCCTTCTCTCTCTCTCTCTTCATCCTATTGTTTCTCTCTCCATTCTTCTTTTTTTTTCAATCCCTGCTCCTCTTCCTTTCTCTCTATCCTTCTATATATTTCTCTCTCTTCATTCTTCTCTTCCTCTTTTATCTTTTTTTTTTCTATCCATTCTCCTTTCTTCTCTCTATCTTTCTCCTCCTTTCTTCTCTCTATCATTCTCCTTTCTTTTCTCTATCCTTCTCCTTTCTTCTCTCTTTCCTTCTCCTCTCTATCCTTCTCCTTTCTTCTCTCTATCCTTCCCCTTTCTTCTCTCTAACCCTCTCCTTTCCTCTCTCTTTCTCCTTCTCCTTTCTCCTCTCTCTATCCTTCTCTCTTCTCATCTCTTTATCCTTCTCCTTTCTTCTCTCTTTCTCCTTCTCCTCTCTTCTCGCTTTCTCCTTCTCCTTTCTTCTCTCTTTCTCCTTCTCCTTTCTTCTCTCTCTATCCTTCACCTTTCTTCTCTCTATCCTTCTCCTTTCTTCTCTCTTTCTCCTTCTCCTTCTCTCTCTCTTTCTCCTTCTCCTATCTTCTCTCTATCCTTCTCCTTTCTTCTCTCTTTCTCCTCCTTTCTTCTCTCTATCCTTCTCCTTTCTTCTCCTCTTCTCCTTCTCCTTCTCCTCTATCCTTCACCTTCTTTCTTTCTATCCTTCTCCTTTCTTCTCTCTCCTTCTCTTCTCTTCTCCTTCTCTCTTCTCTCTCCTTCTCCTTTCTTCTCTCTATCCTTCTCTCTTTTCTCTCTCTTTCTCCTTCTCTTTCTTCTCTCTATTCTTCTCTTTCTTCCTCTCTATCCTTCTCCTTTCTTCTCTCTTTCTCCTTCTCCTTTCTTCTCTCTATCCTTCTCCTTCTCCTTTCTTCTCTCTATCCTTCTCCTTCTCCTTTCTTCTCTCTATCCTTCTCCTTCTCCTTTCTTCTCTCTATCCTTCTCCTTCTCCTTTCTTCTCTCTATCCTTCTCCTTCTCCTTCTTCTTTCTTCTCTCTTTCCTTCACCTTCCTTCTTTCTATCTTTCTCCTTTCTTCTCTTTCTTCTTCTCCTTTCTTTCTTCCTCTATCCTTCCTCCATCTCCCACTCTCGTTCACTTTCTTTCCCTCTTTTCCCCTTTTTCCTCTCGTACGAAGTTGTAAAGAAGGTCCTCACAGAAACTGCCGGAGTGAATTGCCTCCCTCTCCCCCCTCCCCCCAAAGCCTCATTCCCTCCCCCCCCTTGCTTCTCCCTCTACCCCTCCCTCTTCTCCTCATTCTCTGCTCCTCCTCCCCCCTGCTTCTTTCACTTCCCCCTCCCCCTTGCCTCTCCCTCCACCCCTCCCTCTTCTCCTCATCCTCTGCTCCCTCTCCCCCTGCTTCTTTACCCTCCCCCCTCCCCCCTGCGACTCTCCCACCCATCCCCCTTTTTTTCTGTTCTTCTCTTCCTTTCTTCTCTCTCCCTCTTTCTTGTTTCTATCTCTCCTCTATTTGTGTCTAGTCGTCTCTTTCATCTCTCCTTCTTCTCAAAGAGATCCTCTCCTCTTAATCTCTCTCCTTTTCTCTCCCTCTTCCTATCTTCGTTCTTCTATTCTCGCTCCTTCTGTCAATTATTCCTTCCTCTCCCATCTATCTTTTACTTCCTTTCTATTGCTTCTTTTCTCCTATTCCTCTTCTTCCTTACTTCTCACCTTTCCCCCTCTTTCTCTTACCCCTTCCGCTCTTTTTTCCCATTCCTCCACTTACTTATTATTCTGTTCCCTCTTCCCTCTCCCTCGTCTCCTTCCCCTATTCTCCTTTCCCTCTTCTATCCCTCTCCTACCACCCTTTCCTTCCTATTCCTCTCCTTCTCTCCCATCCCTTCCCCTCTTCTCTTCTCTTCCTTTTCTCCACCCCACATTTTTGCTTTCTCTTTCTATCCCCTATATTTACACCACTTCCACTCTCATCCTTCCTTTTCTGCCCTCCACCTCTCCTCCACCAATTCTCCCTTCCCTCCTCTCCCTCCTCTATCCCACTCCCTCTCCTACACCCCTCTTCCCTCCTCTCTCCTCTCTCCCTTCCTCTCACCCCTCCTCTCACCAACCTCTCTACCTCTCCTTCTTCCACCCCTCTCTTTCCCCTCCCTCTATCTCCACCCCTCCCCTCCCCTCCACCCTTCTCCTCTCCCCCCATGTCAATTGCACCGATGTTTGCTGACGCGAGCTCTCCCTCACCCTCTCCCCTCCCCCCCCCCTCTCCCTCTCTCAGGAAAAGACTTTATCTCTGGCACTCGAAGGACGTAACGGCGGACGGTGCCTCTCGCTAGTGGACCTGGAGCTGCCTGTGCGAGTGCCCACTTTTTTATTTCTATTTTTTTGTTTTTATTTATTTATTTATTTTCATTATTAATATTTTTGAAGGTGTATCTTAGACCTTTTCCTTTTTTATTTTTTTATTTGATTTTTTTTATTTTATTTTTTTGAAGGTGTATCTCCGTTCTTTTTCTTTATGTCTCCTTTTTGGTGTATCTCCTCCTCTCACCCTTTTCTTTTCTCTCTTGTTCTCTTGATTTTTATAGCTATTTGTGTGTGTGTCATTGTCTGTCTAGGTCTATTAGTCTGTCTTTATCTTAGTCTGTGTGTCTATTTTCTTCTTATTCTCTCTTTCTCTCTCGCTCGCTCTCCTCTCTTCTCTCTCTCTCTTCTCTCTCTCTCTCTCTCTCTCTCTCTCTCTCTCTCTCTCTCTCTCTCTCTCTCTCTCCTCTCTCTCTTCTCTCTTCTCTCTCTCTCTCTCTCTCCTTCTCTTTCTCCTCTCCTCTCTCTCTCTCTCTCTCTCCCTCTTTCGTACACCATCTAACTACTTTTCTGCTTCAAATTAAATCCAACATCATTGCACGTTGCAAGATACACTTACCTCCTCGAATATACATATTTAAAGACACAAACTCTAAAACTAAGGGCATGGAGATTATGTATTGTGTACGGTTATCATATATAAGGTTGATAAAAGTGTTTTTTTTTTTTTTTTTTTTTTTTTTTAAGCCTAAATAACCATATTAAACGGCCATAGAAATAAGGTTTCTTAGATTATCTCCTTTTTCTTTCTTGTTTACGGGCGCAAAAAAAACTTGCAACATATTTCATCAACCCTTGAAATCGTCGGGATGTTGTAAATAACATTTTCTCCCCAAGAGAGAGAGAGAGAGAGAGAAGAAGAGAGAGAGAGAGAGAGAGGAGAGAGAGAAGAGAGAGAGAAGAGAGAGAGAGGAAAAGGGAAGAGAAGGAGTGATGAGAGAGAGAGGAGAGAGAAGAGACGAGAGAGAGAGAGAGAGAGCGAGAGAGAGAGGAGAGAGAGAGAGAGCCAGAGAGAGACGAGAGAGCAGAGAGAGGGGAGTGGGGGTGATGGAGAAAGAGAGAGAGAGAGGAGTGGGGGGGAGAAAGAGAGAGAGAGACGAGAGAGAGAGAGAGAGAGAAGAGAAGAGAGAGAGAGGAGGGAGAGAGAGAGAAGAGAGAGAGAGAGAAGAGAGAGAGAGAGAGACGAGCAGAGGTGAGTGAGGGAGAGAAAAGAGAGAGGAGAGAGGAAGTTGCGGGGGGGGAAGAGAGAGTAGAGCCGAGAGAGAGAGGAGAGAGAGAGAGAGAGCGAGAGAGAGAGAGAGAGAGAGAGAGAGAGAGAGAGAGAGGAGAGAGAAGAGAGCGAGAGTAGAGAGAGAGAGGAGTGGAGGAGAAAAAGAGAGAGAGAGAGAGAGAAGAGAGAGGGGAAGGAGAAAAGAGAGAGAGAGAGAGTAGAGAGAGAGAGAGAGAAGAGAGAGAGAGAGAGGAGAGAGAGAGAGAGAGAGGAGAGAGA
>NW_020869910.1:239531-242031 GCF_003789085.1 Penaeus vannamei | reverse complement strand
TATCTTTCTATCTCTCCCTCTCTCTCCCTCTCGCTCTTTCTCTTCAACCCCCCCCCCCTCTCTCTCCTCTCTCTCTCTCTCTCTCTCTCTCTCTCTCTCTCCCCCCCTCTCTCTTCTTTCTCTCTCTCTGTCTCTCTCTCTCTCCTTCTCTCTCTCTCTAGTTTATTTATTACAATGTCTGACGTCTGCCTAAGGCTGAAATGATTTTATCCCATTTATTATGGTCATCCAAGTCTTTCATTTATATCTTCTCAAATTATCTGTCATATCATTTTTAATTACTTCCATTACTCACAAGAAGCACTTATATTCCTAAGTGTAAAAAATAAACTTGATGTAATAACTCTCCAATCACATCCCATTTTCTTTGATGAGTCTTGCAGGAGAGGGATAACTAAGGTAATTTTCATGTGGGTTACCTACGTGCTACCCGCGGCGACTCATCCTTATAGCAAGAGATAAGACGTGTTTTTAACTTTTAATTGGCAGGTGAAGTACCTCCTCCTCGTAGGTGTGTTGCAAGGTGATTACACGATCCCTGCCGTAGCTAATGATCTGATATTGATGAAAAAAAAACAAGATATAGAACGAAGGGTGTGATCAGTCCATCACGCCAGACCATACAATCTTGAAGTTTTGAGTCGGTAGATTAATATGTTTTTTTTTCAGTGTTGTTGGAAGTTGGTTGTTGGTGAGATCAAACCTTAGGTGCGTGTGTAGGTAATGTGCGTTGGTGTGCGTATACAGATACATGTACACATACACACACACACACACAAAAAAAAAAAACACACACACAGACAAACGCACACACACACAACACACACAAAAAAAAAAACAACACACACACAACACACACACACATAAAGATGCTAAGGCAATATTTCGCCTCAAGAAACGGCGGAAAACTAAACAACAAAGAAAAAAAGAAAAACAACATAAAACAAACCATCCACGCTACATCAAGGAGACTTGTTATCGCTAATGGTGTGTGCTAAAACTCAATACAAAATTTTCGGTCGGTAAAATAGACAATAAATCATCACAAGATCATAATTTGAAGAGTGTAATTTCGGGTCCGTATGTCAAGAAGGGCGCGGGGGATTGAGTCAGCTGAGGGAAAAGTCTGGCAGATGGTGAGCTGGCCAGATAGATAGATAGATAGATAGTAAATACTATATATATTATATATATCATATATATATATTATATATTCATATATATAACTAATATTTAATATTATTTGATATACGACTAGATAGATAGATATAGTATAGATACTATAGATAGGAATAGATGTAGGATAGATAGATAGAATACATAAGGGAGAGAGAGAGAAGAAGAAAGAGAGGAGAGAGGGAGAAACGAGAGAAAGAGAAAGAGAGGAGAGAGAGAGAGAGAGGAGAGAGAGAGGAGAGACAGAGAGAGAGAGAGAGAAGACGAGAAAGAGAGAGGGAAGAGAGAGAGATGAAAAGAGAAGAGAGAGAGCGAAGAGAAGAGAAGGAGAGAAGAGGAAGGGAGGAAGGAGAGGGAGGATGGAGATAAGGAGGGATGGTGGGAAAGGAAAGGGAAGGGAAGAGCGGGAGGAAGGGACGAGAGAAAGAAGTGAAGAGAAGGAAGAGAGAATAGAAGAAAAGAGAGAGAGAGAGACAGAGAGAGATGACAAAGACACACATGAAGACAGAAAGAGAAACACACAGCCCAGATTCTTACACCATTCAGGAGGACGAACCGAGAGATACAGCAGAGCAACAGCAGTTTATTCTTATGCAAACGGAGCTAACAAATTGCATGTAGTCTTGGAGGGACAAGGATCTACGTGATCTAAACAGGTATATTTCTCTTAACCGAAATATATGCGAGAATGTTTGACCGGCCAATAAATCTCTCATAATGAAACCTCCCGCGTGGATCGGCCGGTTGTTGTAAAAAGTTGTAACTACCCGGGACATTATTTTTTTTCTAACGCTACGACAAATGAGCCTTTGATAAATAGTACGAGTTTCCCCCTGAAACTCGGAGCTGCAAAGAAAACGGAGATACAAGGTGATACCAATTCCGCGACCGTCCTTATCGTCGGGCTGGATACGCTGGCATTATTTTTCTCCCTCCATCGTATCTGGTAACACTCGCATACTTCGTTGTATCAGATAAACATATAAGGTAAATGCGTAAAATAGTTCTGATGTCACTTTATTCGCTTGTTATAATCCCTTCTCACCAGGTGGGCCATCGATAAGAAAAGACGGATATGGCAAATTATGATAAAGGAAGAGAAACACAAACACCCTTCCAAATACACTAATTGTGATAAAATACCCGTAGCATAGAAGCGTCACCGACAATTAATGAGATAAAAGTATCGCCCATACGTGATACGACGCAGTTCGCTTCAACTGGCGTAAAATCTGGGGCTAAATCTGAGACGGAAAAAGAGCCATAACTCAACCAGGAACCAGCGTATGAGCATGAAATTTGATCCTTATCTTTGTCTTATTAC
>NW_020869910.1:229531-234531 GCF_003789085.1 Penaeus vannamei | reverse complement strand
ATAGGAAGGAGTTAAGTATAATAAGGACATCGTGTTGTGATTAGATAGGGGTGATTCCCTAATGCGCGAGATGATTGCTTAATGTAGTTTCGCTGTAAGGAGAGAGAGCAATGATTCGATAGGAAGAGTAAAAAGAAGTCGAAAAAGAATGATGATGATGAGGATTAAGGAGAAGATAAAAAGATTGTGATGGTGATGAAGATTAAGAAGAAGAAAAAAGAAGATAGTGATGATGATGAAGATTTAAGAGAAGAAGAAGAAAAAAATTGTAATTATGATGAAGATTAAGGAGAAGAATAAATAGTAATGATGAAAATTAAAGATAAGAAGAAAACAACAACGGAAAGATGGAAATCTTAAGGAAAAAGAAAAAGAAGAAGAAGAAAAAAAAGAAAAGCTATAGGAAAGATATTCACAAAAGCGCCTTCAGAAAAGCCCACTCCACAAGGAGGGATCATGCCTCAGAATCCAGCTTCCGGCCTGAACCACATTCCTCACTCTTTACTCTCAAAGCTTACTCTGATCTAGTGTTACGAAGCTGTCCCCACTGATCCGCCCTTGATCGGTACCTTGAGCTGGGAATTCAGGTTCTCCAAGATTTATATGAGGGTCTTAGATGTGCAGAAGATGGAGAGCTAAGTTGTTGTTTTTTTTTCCCCTTTTTTTCGTCCTGAGAATTATAAGGGCTTTGTAGCTATTTTCGAAAGAGATAAGGTGATAAAGAGTCCATTACTGGGAGCTGATTAAGTTTGTTTTTGCGGTGGAGTCTGTTACGAGACGAAAGTAGTGCCTTACTACCATTATTTCTCCACTGTTACTATCATTACTACTACTACTACTAAAGTTACTACTATTAACTATTATTACTGCTACTAATGTTACTACTATAACTGCTATTAACTACTACTACTGCTACTAATGTTACTACTATTATTGATCTTACTACTTCTACTGCTTCTGCTACTTCGCTGTTAATCCTACTCCTACTATTACTACTATTATTACTATTAAAACAACAGTAACTATTGCTTTTAATGCTGCTGCTACTACAGTTACGACTGTTACTAGCACCACCTACCACTACTATTACCTACTATTTACTATACTACTAACCACTACTACCATTACTACTTACTATTACTACTATTACTATTACTACTACTATTACTACTACTATTACTACTACTATTACTACCACTACTTCTACTACTATTATACTATTACCACTACTTCTACTACTACTACTGGCTACCGCTGCTGTTACTACTCTACAATTACTTGAAACTACTGACAGTGCTAATTATAATGACAACAACAATAGGTATAACTTGGAAATCACAAATGACTCCCACCGGAATTTGAAACAACAATGTATTTATCGTTAACTCAGAATTTGACCGCAATTTTCCAGGTCATCATGAATTCACCCAAAGCTACAACATGCTCTCAAACCCAAAGATATATAGGGAGATCATCTCATATATCTTCATATAGGTTTTTTATTCAAAGTATGAACGGCAAACAGTGTCAACCTCTGGCAGCTTATACATTCGTCATATGTCAATCTCCTGTCACTTGTCACTCACTCGTTCCATAGACTGTCACCTTCTAGCAATTTCCATTTACTGAAGGGTGATTAGAATTTTTCAGGGTGCAGTGTTTGTTTTAACGAGAAGAGAGTAAATGAAAAAAAGAAAAAGAAAATGGAGATGGGTTTTAAATTGTTGTTTGTTTGTGTGTGTTTGTGTGAAAATATACGTAATGAAGCTCTGTCTATCTATCTTTCATTCCTGCTCTCTCGTTCTTTCTCTCTGTTTCTCTCCCTTTCGCTTTCTCCCTCTCGCTCTACCTTTCATTCACTCTCCTTCCTTCTCTCTCAGTCCACTTCCTCTCCCACTCTCACTCTCTATCCTCTTTTTCTTTTCCTCCTCTTTCCTTTCCCCCTCCTCCACCCTCTCTTTCCCCTTCTCTCTTTTCGTGTCCCTATCCTTCTCCCTTTCCCATCTCTCTCGTCTTCTACCCTTCCCCCTCTCTCTCTCTTCATCTTTTGTCCTCATCCTCATTTCCTATGCATCCCTTCACACCCTCTCCCCTTTTCCCACCCCCCTTACTCTCTCCCTTCCCCTCTCCACTCTCTTCTTTCTCATTCCTATCCTTTTCTCCCTTTCCCCTCTCCTCTCCTCGTTCTCATTTCCTATCCATCGTCTCCTCCTTTCCACCTCTCTCTCTACCTCTCTCCCTCTAACTAACCCTTCACTCTCCCACTCACTACTTGCCCCACTCTCTCCAATGCCCTTCTCCTTCTCCCTTCCCATATCTCACCTCCCCCACCCTCTCCCATTCCTTCCATCCCTTCCCCCACCTCTCGTTCTCCATCCCTCCCCTTCCCTCTCTCTCTGTCTCTTCCCCTTCCACTCTCTCTCTCTCTCTCTCCTATCTCCCCTCCTCCCTCCCCTCTTCCTCTCTCCCTCTCTCTCTTCTTCCCCTCTCTCTCTCTCTCTCCCTCCCTCTCTCTCTCTCTTCCTCTCCCTCCCCCTCTCGGCTCTCCCTCTCCCCTCTCCTCCCCATCTCCCCTCTCTCTCCACATACCCATACATTAATACGTCACATCACCCTGAAGTGCCATTAACTTCCTCACTCGCCTCACGCTTATCGTCTTGATTACATGCAATCTTCCCGACCGTCTGATTTTCTTATCTCTGGAGCATCTGATGTGACCGAAGTTAATGCGACGTCAGATTACGTTGTGTTCGTTCTGTATTCGTTATTTATTATATTATTATTCTTGAGGGTGATGTTTTTTTTTTTTTTTTTTTTTGTTTACGTAAGATTGTGTGTAGTGATTATGTTTTTTTGTGTGTGTGTGTATTTGGGGGGGGGGGGGGGGTTGTTTTGATTAGGTTTGTCTGTGTCGTTGGGGATGTGTTTGTTTTATTATGTATCTGTTTATTCGTTAGTTTGTTTATTAGTTTTTTTAGTTCATTTTTTGTTCAGTTATTAATTCATTTTCTTTTAATTTCGTTTATTACACTTGTGATCAATCTGTTTATCCATACATCAATCTAACCATCACATTCTCAACCTATTTAATATTCCATTATCTAAAAAAAAAAAAAGAAAAAAATCATGTCTTTATTAAGTTCTGATAAATTTTCCCAATCATCAAATATCAACCTACATAAAAAAAAAAAAAAAAAAAAAAAAAAAAAGAAAAAAGAATTATTAAAACTACAGAAGAAAATCTATTAATTAATCCAGGTTACTGAAAGGAATATTACCCGGCCGGACTTGTTAATGAGAAATCATTATTATTTCGGAATCGACTTTTCGGTTTTGAATTATTCATCTTATCCAGCTTATCCAGGCCAGGGATTGGGTCCGAGTGGCGTGGATTTATTATCAATAAGGCTTATTATTTCGTGTTTATTCATTGGTTTAGTTTTTTTTTATTCTTATTTATCATTTTTCATTATAGTTTGTGAGTGATTCTATCTTTTTTATCTTTCTGTAATCCGTTTATTATAAATATTTTTTTTCGTTATCTTTTTCAGTCTAATAATAATATCAATAATAATATCAGTCTAATAAATATAATAATAATGATAATAATAATAATAATAAATATATATAATGATAATGATAAATGATAATAATAATAATATAATATAATAAATAATAATGAATAATAATAATAATAATAATAATAATAATAATAATAAATGATTAATAATATAATAATAATAAATAATAATAATAATAACAATAATAATAACAATGATGAATGAATAATAATAAGAATAAAATATACTAATATATAAGGATGATGATGAGATGATAAAATGATTATGATATAATTAATGCGATAAACAATAAATCACTACTGGCAGTCAATGATTCTGTGGTGAGGGATAATGGTAATAAAAGCAACAAATATAGATAATGATGATAAAGATAATGATAATCTAAGATGAACAAAAATTATATATGATGATTATAATTGATGACTTCTAATAAAAAGGATAAGTTATAGTCAAATGATAACAATAATTGGTGATGATGTTAGTATTAATAATAGTAACAATAACTATGATAATGATAATAGTAATGATAATGCTATCAGTAGTAATACTAATGCTGATAATGATAATAATGATAACATGATAATAATGACACCAACAACAATGATAATAATGATGATAACAATGGAAATAATAATAACAATCACAATGATAATGATAATGATATTGATAACAATAATTATCCTTATAATTAATCTTTATCATTATAGTTATAATGTCAATGATAAAGATGACAATGAAGATACTGATAAAGACAAAGCTAACAATAACAAAATTGATAATGATGACATCAATTATAATAATAGTGATAATGATAATGGTATTAAAAGTAATAACACCTGTGGTAATAATGATAATAATGATAATGATAATAACAATAATGATGATGATGATAAAATGATAATACTATTAACATCAATAGTAATGATGATGACATCATTAATATTAATAATAACAATAATAATGATAATATTGACTATAAATATGTAATAAATAATTATGATAATGAAAATATTATGATAATGATTTCAATAACAATGATAGTAATAATAATAATAAAATGGTATAACAACAGCAATAAAATCAAATCATAATAACAACAATGAATGGATAACAATGTATGAATGATGATAATATGATAATATTAATGGCAGTAATGATGATAATGATTTATGCTAATGATGATGATGAGAAGAGAGAGCAGAGAGAGAGAGAGAGAGAGAGAGAGAGAGAGAGAGAGACGAGAGAGAGAGAGAGAGAGAGAGAGAGAGAGAGAGAAGAGAGAGAGAGAGAGAGAGAGAGGAGAGAGAAGGGGGGACAGAGAGAGAGAAGAGAAGAGAAGAGAAGAAGAAGAGAGAGAGAAGGAGAGAAAAGAAAGAGAGAGAGAAGAGAGAGAAGAAAGAAGAGGAGATGAGAGAGAGA
>NW_020869910.1:209531-217031 GCF_003789085.1 Penaeus vannamei | reverse complement strand
TAATTCCCCGTCTTCTTTCCCCTTCCCCTCCCCCTCTCTTTCCATCCTGTTACCCCTCCCCTCCTCCAATTCCCCGTCTTCTTCCCCTTCCCCTCCCCCCCTCTTTCCCCATCCTGCACCCCTTCCCCTCCTCAATTCCCGGTCAATTCCCCGTCTTCTCCCCTTCCCCTCCCCCCTCTCTCCCCATCCTACTACCCCTCCCCTCCTCAATTCCTCATATTCTTCCCCTTCCCCTTCCTCCCCCTCCTCCATCCCCCCCCTTCCCCTCCCACTTCCCCCCTTTCCCCTCCACTTTTCCCCCTCCCCTCCCCTCGCTTCTCCCATCCCCTCCCCCCCTCCACACCCTCTCCTCCCTCAACCTCCAAAAAAAAAATTTACTCAACACCTTGTAAACAAACAAATCCACGCAATACAATATAGACACATACCCCCAATTTCTTATCTATTGTACGATTTTGAAAGTCTCGTTAATATGCTTTTTATCCCGACCTCGAAATGCCATATTGTTTGTGTGACTTTTTTTTTTTTTTTTTTTGACGATATAAAAGATCTTCGTTGCTCATGAATTGCATAAATAGGAAACGAAAATGTAAAAAAAATAACTTTGATGATAATACTTACAATAGGCGTTTTAGGATAGCGAAGGGAGGTATTTACTTTAAAGTGTTTTTATTTATACGATATGCCTGAAATTATGACAAAATTCGCGATAATGATTGCAGTAATGATTTTTGATGACGATAAGTGTAATATTATGAAATTATTGGTAATGATGAAAATGATGATAATATGGATGATAATGATGATAAGCGTAGTGGTGATGATAATCATGATAACAACAGCAACATGATAATGATATTGACAATGGTAGTAATGATAAAAATGAAAATGATAATGATAATGAAAATAATGATAACAATAATGATGATGATAATGATAGCAATAATAATAATGATAATGATAATAATAATAATAATAGTAATGATAATAATAATAATAATAATAATAATAATAATAATAATAATAATAATAATAATAATAATGATAATAATAATAATAACAATAATGATGATAATAAGGATAATGATGATAATTATAATAATAATGATGACAATAATGCTAATGATAACAATGATGATAAAAATGATAATGTGACAATAATATCAACAACAATAAGAATAAGAATAATGATAATAATAACGATGATAATGATAATTAGAAGCACTCAGAGAGCGCATACCTCCGCCGATGTAATGACGTCACTGATGCAACAGAAATATTCACACTTGAAGAGTTACAGAAAAATCACTTCTTTCTCAAGGTCACTGGTGACGTCAGTGTTTCCCAATCCCGCAATGCTAATGAATTCTTGAAAAAAAATCCTATATCTGTATCATGATTCGAATCACTACCAAATTTTAATGACATCTAACCTAGGCTAAGACACATCTCTGGTAAAAAAAAAAAAATAATAAAAAAAAAAAAAAAAAAAACGGTTAAATAAATCTGTTTATAGCTCTTTTAGTTATTCTGCTAACCAACTAACCAACAAACTAACCAACACCAATAAGAATGTAACCTACTTGGCAAAGGTAGGTAATATAATGATAATAATGATGATGATGATGGTAAGAATGTTTGTTATGATAATTATGATACTAATGATAATGATGATGATAATAATGATAAAGATTGTAATAATGTAATATCAATAACAATGATAAAGCAGTAAAAATAACAACGCTGATATAAATGATAGTTGTAATGATTAATGGTAACAGTTATAAACATAACAATGATAATGACAACAATTATGAATGAAAATGAAAAGCAATGATAATGATAATGGAAATAACAGCAATGATAATAATGGTGACAATGAGATCAACATCAACAATCATAAAAACAACATCAAAAGTAGCAATAGTCGTAAAATCAAATATATTCGAAGGTCCATATCCGGCCACCATCGTTAAAAGTAAAGAAGGAAATTCGATAAAAAAAAAAAAGTAGAACAAAATAGATAAAAATCGATACAGAGGAATAGCAATAAGCCAAGAGACGACACCTTGCAGGACAACTTTTCCTCCATCTGAAGTGAAGCACGAGGAGGAAACCGCTTTTTTTCCCTGCTGTTCATGTTCGGTGTCAAGCAGGTAAGCAGGTATTGTGTGCAAAGACGAGGACAGCATTGGGGATTTATTAGGTGAAAGTCGTTTCTGAATATGAGGAAATCGAGAATGGTCTTTCTTAATAATAACAATAACAACAATCTTTCTTTCTTTGTTCTTCAGGTTATATATATATATATATATATATATATATATATATATATATTATATAATATATATATATATATATATATATATATATATATACAATAACAATAACCTTTTTTTCTATATTGTTCAGTTACATTTATATTTTTGGTCGTCTGTCATTTCTGAACATAAGGAAAATTTGGGAAAGGTATTTCTTTAATAATAACAATAACAATAATCTTAATCTTTTTTTCTTTGTTGTTCAAGTTACATTTTTTTATGGTCGTCTAAGTCATTTCTGAATATGAGGAAATTGGGAAAGGTCTTTCTTAATAATAACAATAACAATAATAATCTTTCTTTCTTTGCTGTTCAGGTTACATTTGCGTTTTGTTTTTTCATGGTCGTCTAAAAGAATAAAGAATAGAAATAAAGAGTAGGAAAAAAATTGCCCTCGTAAGACCTCGAGCAAGTTCATGGGTATTCAAGGCACACGAGCAGGAGTACCCAGGCTCCAGGAGTACACAGGCAGCGCTTGGCCTTATAGGGAAAAAGTTTTTTTTTTTTTTTTTTGTTCGTCGGTGAGTGACCGAGAGAGAGACAAATGGGGAATATGTTGTTGCGAACTAGGCTCTCTCTTCTCTCTTTTGTCTTTCTTTCTTCTTTTTCTTTCTTGTCGTTCTTTTTCTTTTGTTTCTCTCTTTTTCTTGTCTTTCTTTCTATCTTTTTTTCTTTTCATTCTTTCCTCTTCTCACTATCTCTCTCTTCCTTTGTCTCTCTCTTCTCTCTCTTCTCTCTCTCTTCCTCTTGTCTCTCTCTCTCTCTCTCTCTCTCTCTCTCTCTCTCTCTCATTCTCTCTCTCTCTATCTATCTATGTATCTGTGCATATGTGCATATGTGCGTGTGTGTGTTTCTGATTCTCTCTCTCGCTGTCTTTCCCTGTTGCTATCTGTCCCTCCTCCTCTGTCTTTTCATATCTCTCTTGACCTCTCTTTCTAATTCTAATGTCTCTCTCTCTCTATTGCTATCATTCTTTCTCGATCTATATATTATTTTATATTTTCTCTCTTAATGTATGTATATATTATATATAATATATATATATATATATATATATATATATATATATGTATATATATATATATATATATATATTATATATATATATATATATATATATATGGTATGTATGAATGCATTTATGTATGCATGTATGAATAAATGCATGTATGTATTTATGTTTGCATGTATGAATGCAGCTATGCATATATGTATGTAAGTATATACATATTTATATATGTATAAATGTACGTATAAATGTAATTATATACATATTTATGTATGAACGGATGTAAGTATGTATGCAACAAAAATTTTAACAGCAACAAGCAGATTCATAACCCAAAGAACACCCCGATTAAAAGAAAGATAAGAATAAGAAATGAAGTAGGAAAATTCACCTCCAAAAATTCTTCATCGCGGTATGTTGACCTGGAAACCGACGACGAGAAGGGAGTAGCGAGCCATCTGCCTGGGCTTCGTGGCGTGGCGGGAAAGGCGTGTTTTGAGGCGGATTTTGACGGTTCGCTTGGCTACTTTGGCGGGGTGAGAAATCGGCGAGGGAAGTGTGGGTAATTTTCTTGTCTTGTTGCGAGGTAATGAAGATGAAGAAGGGGTTGGAGCGCGTATGAGTGCGTACCGGTTACGTAGACATACGCGCACATACACACAGAGAGATACACACCCGCACACACACAATGTACACACATGTACGCACCACACACACACACAACACGCACACATAAGCACATACAGAAACACACACACACACACACACACACACACACACACACACACACACAACACACACCACACACACAACACACACACACACATACGCACACATAAGCACATGTAGAAACACACACACACACACACACACACACACACACATACACACACAACACACGACAACGCAACACATAAGCACATGTAGAAACACACACACACACACACACACACACACACACACACACACACACACACACACACACACACACACACATACGCACACATAAGCACATGCAGAAACACACACACGCATACTCACTGGTTGTCTCCTGTTATAAAGATTTATCTCCTTTCTTATATCTTTATCTTTTACGTTACACATCATTTCTTTAATATCCATTCCAATTAATAATCCAAACATGTCAATAATAAATCTTAAATTCTTCATATATATTTTTAAACATCGGTTTCTTGAAGATTATTTTGATATTGTTCAATTGAAAATGATTACAGTATATCATTATTTCCGAAATTTATCGACGCAAATTATTGGATGTGATATAACTACTTATTGCTGTGTTAATATCACCAACGCCAAGAATGGGTTGGAGAAAGAGGAGGAGGGGAAGGAAAGAGGAAGAAAATGAGGGAGATGATGGAGAGGAATAAGCAGAGGAAGTAGGAGAGAGAGGGAGAAGAGGAGGAAAAGAAGAAAGAGAAGAGATTGAAGGAAATTAAAAAGGGAGATGGAGGAGATGAAGAGAGTAGAGAATAAAGGTGATGAGGAAGAAGAATAAACCGAGGAAGTAGAAGAACGAGGGAGAAGAGGGGGAAAAGAAGAGAGATAAAAAATAAAAGGAGGAATAAGAAGTAGAGAAAGAGAGAAAGGATAAAAGGAAACTAACTTGACGGCAGAAAAGAAATAGAAAGAAAATGAGAATTATGAAGATGGAAATAAATGGTGAGCGAGAGGAAGAGAAAGACGAAAGGAAGAATAAAGGGGACATAGAAGAGGTAGAAGAAAAGAGGAGGATAAATGGAGAAAAAATGTGGAGTAAAAAAAAAAAAAAAAAAAAAAAAAAAAAGGTATTGAAAGAAAGAAGATAAAGAATAAAAAGAAGCAGAGAAAACAACAATCAGATGGCAGGAAAGAGGAGAGAATACGCGAAAACAGCGTTGCAAGGCAGGTGCAACTCCTCGAGCAGTTTGCAGGAGGGAGTGGATCCTGTCCTGGTGTTCCTGCGTAGCCACTGAGCCTCCCCCCCCCCCTCTTTTCTTTTCTTCTCCTCCCCTCTTCTCTTCTTTTCTTTCCTCTCCTCCCCTCTTCTCTCCTTTTTTTCCTTTCCTTTCTTTCCTCCTTTCCTCCCCCCTCTCTCCCCTCTTTTCTTTCTTTCTCCTCTTCTCTCCTTTTGTTTCCTCTCCTCCTCCCTCTCTCCCCTCTTTCTTTCTTCTCGTCTTCTCTCCTTTTTTTCCCTCTCCTCCTCCCCTCTCTCCCCTCTTTTCTTTCTTTCTCCTCTTCTCTCTTTTGTTTCCTCTCATTCCTCCCCTCTCTCTCCTCTTTTCTTTCTTCTCTTCATCCTTCTCTTTCCCTTTTCTTTTCCTCTCCTCCCCTCTTTCTCTCCTTTTCTTCCCTCTCCTCCTCCCCTCTCTTCCCTCTCTTCTTCTCTTATCTCTCCTCTTCTCTCCTTTCTTCACTCTCCTCCCCACTCTCCCCTCTTTCCTTTCTTTCTCTTCTCTCCTTTTCTTCCCTCTCTCTCCTCTTTTCTTTCTTTCTTTCTTCTTCTTCTCTCATTTTCTTTCATCTCCCTCCTCCCCTCCTCTCCTCTTTTCTTTCTTTCTCCTCTTCTCTCCTTTTCTTTCCTCTCCTCCTCCCCTCTCTCTCCTCTTTTCTTTCTTTCTCCTCGTCTCTCCTTTTCTTTCCTCTCCTCCTCCCCTCTGTCTCCTCTTTTTCTTTTTCTGCTTTTTCCTCTTTCTCCCTTTTTCTTTCCTCTCCTCCTCCCTCTCTCTTCCTCTTTTTCTTTCTTTCTCCTCTTCTCTCCTTTTGTTTCCTCTCCTCCTCCCCTCTTTTCTTTCTTTCTCCCTCTTCTCTCCTTTTGTTCCTCCCCTCCTCCCCTCTCTCCCCTCTTTTCTTCTTTCTCTTCTTTCTCTCTTTTCTTTTTCTCCTCCTCCCCTCTTTTTTTTTTTTTCTCTCTTTCTCTCCTCTTCTCCCTTTCGCTTTCCACCTTTTCCTTCCTCATTTCCCCTTCCCCGTTCCTCCCTCCTCCTCTCCTTCTCCTCTCTTAGCCCCTACCCTCTCCCTCCACATACCTCTTCCCCTCTCCCTCGTCCTTCCTCCCCTCCCTCCTCACCCCAAACCCCTCTTTCAAACAGACCCCACCTCCCCTCTCCCCCTCTCCCACCCCCTCCTCTCTCTCCCACCTCCTCCTCCCCTCTCCCCTCTCCCACCCCTCCTCCATTCCCCCTCTTTTAAAACAGACCCCCCACTTGAAACCACGGAAGGCGAAATTAGTAGTGCCGACCTTCATGCCAAAATATCTCCACCCCCCATCCCCCCACCCCCACCCCACCATAACCCCCCCTTCAGCCTAATCCCCACCCACCCCCAACCCACCATTATCCCCCACTCCAGCCTAATCCCCCCACCCCAACCCCCTCCCCCCATACCCCCCACTTCAACCTAACCCCACCCCCTCTCCCCCTCAACACCCCTCCCTCCCCGCCCCCTCCCCCCCCATCTACGATAATTGACAAGAAAGGGTTGTCGTTAATTGGCTTTATATCTAGCCTGATGACCGCTATAAACAGGGGCCCTTATTGGACACCTAGGAAGCTGCTGCCCTGAGGTACCCTTGTTGGGCTCTCGTGTGGGTGGAGGGGACGGTTGGCGGGGTGGGGGAGTTGTTGGGGGGAGGGGGGGGGTGTAAGGAGGGGACGGAGTCGAGGGGGAGGTTGTGGGGTGGGGGAGGAGGGAGGTTGGGGAGGGGTAGGAGAGGGAGTTGAGCGTGGGGTGGGGGAATTGGGGGGTGGGGGTGGGGAGGAGGGGAGTTAAAGGGTGGGTGAATTGGCGTGGAGGTGTGGGGGTGGGGAGAGGAGGGAGTTGACGGTGCAACCGTTGAGAATGGGGGAGGGGGAGGGAGGGAGTGAGGGGGGGAGTAATTGGTGAGGTTGGGTTTTGAGGTCCGAATTGTTTTAGGAATGGGGCCGGTGGGTTGAGAGGTGGCTTGGAGAATGCGTAGAGGCGTGAAAAGGAGAGGGAAGAGGTTGGTTAGGAAGATAGGAAGAATTAGAAGAGAGAGGAGAGTAGGAGAGGAGAGAGGAGAGTACGAGAGAGGAGAGACCGAGATAGAACCCATGATCAACGTGTGAAGTTCTACAGGATCAGGGCCTTTTCAATGGAAGAGAGAGAGAGAGAAGTCTCATCAGACGAGAGATGAGAGAGAGAAGAGGA
>NW_020869910.1:180819-183319 GCF_003789085.1 Penaeus vannamei | reverse complement strand
GGAAAAGGATGGGAGAGGAGGAGGAGGAGGAAGAGTGGGGGAGAGAGGTGGGGGTGGGAGGTGGGAGAGGAAAAGATGGGGAGGGAGAGGAGGAGGAGGAGGAGGTGGGGGGAGGAGTGGGGGTGGGAGGCGAGGCAAGGGATGGAAAAGGAGAGGAGGAGGGAGCAGGAGAAGAGAGAAGAGATGAGGAATGAGAGGGAACGAGAAGGAGAGAGGAGGAATGAAAGAGAGGAGAGAAAGGACGGAGGAGGGAGAGATGGACAAGAGAGGAGGAAGAAAGGAGGAGGACAACGACGCTGACACGAACAACGAGAAGAGGAAGAAGAAAGGCCTTTAGAAGAGGAAAGAGAAAGGAAGAGGAGGGCAAAGGGAGAAAGAGGAGAATGAAAAAAAAAGAACTGGAAGAGAGGGAGTAGAAAAAAAAAAAAAAAAAAAAAAATAAAAAAAAAAAAAAAAAACGAAGGAAGTGCAAGGACACGCAATTAGAGCGACAATAAAGAAGAACAAAAAAAAAAGAAAGAAAAAAGAACGGAAAAAAGTGACGAGAAATGAAAAGAAAGAGGGAGAGAAGAGGAGGGAGAGAAGAGGTCCAGCTCCTCCTACGGAAGAGGACAGCCCGATTACTTCTTTTTAATTAGGTGGTTTGGTTGTTTGCTTGTTTCTCTGCGCCGTTGCCGAATGCACGCTGGAATATGGCTGATTTGTTCTGCAGTTCTGTGGCAATGTTGTTCAGGTTGGGGTTGTATCTTGGGGATTTTGTTCATTTCTCTTGACATCTGTGTTCTCTGTCTCTTTCTTTTTGTTCATTTCTTTCTGATTATCCTGATTATCTGTTTGTCTCTGTCTCTTTCTCTTTTTCTGTCTCCGTCTCTGTCTCTGTCTGTCTTGGTCTGTCTGTCTCTCTGTCTCTCTTCTCTCCCCTCTCTCCTCTCATCTCTCTTCCTCTCCTCTCTCTCTCTCTCTCTCTCTCTCTCTTCTCTCTCTCTGCTCTCTCTATCCTCTCTCTCTCTCTCTCTCTCTCTCTCCTTCTCATCTCTCTCTCTCTCTCTTCTCTCTCTCTCTCTCTCTCTCTCTCTCTCTCTCTCTCTCTCTCTCTCTCTCTCTCTTTCCTCTCTCTCTCTCTTCTCTCTCTCTCGCTCCCTCTCTTCTACCCTCTCTCTCCCTCTCTCGTTTTCTGTCATCTGATTCTGTTCTGCAACTCTTAAATATATGTTTTAATCTTTGGTTTCAATATACATATATTAATCTCACACTTAACAGAACCAAACACATTTTAACAAGTACCCCAACTCTCTCTCTCTCTCTCTCTCTCTCTCTCCCTCTCTCGCTTTCTGTCATTCTGATTCTTGTTCTGCACGTTCTTAAATATAACCAAACACATTTTAACAAGTACCCCAACTCTCTCTCTCTCTCCCTCTCTCTTTCTCTCTCGTTCCTCTCTCGGCTTTCTGTCATTCTTGAATCTTGCTCTGCAGCTTCTTAAATATAACCAAACATGTTTAAACAAGTACCCACTTTAACAAGTACCCCAACTCCTACAACAATACCTGCTGTTTCTATTACTCCTCCTGCGAATAGAGAAGATATTGACCGTAAACCTGACAAGACCTTACTACGTACTACAATACACCTTGCCAACAAGTCCCACTCGGTAGGCAGAGATAAGCATCACGGCAACGGGGTACCACTACCTTTACGCATTATATAACCCCTTCAACAACCTCTCGAGATAAGGCCTTCGACTCGGAGAAGAAAAAGTGGGTTTAGATCTTCCTTTTTCCTTTTTTGTTTTATTATTCCCATTCATAAGAGGGATGAAAACAGGAGAAAAAAATTGGATACCTCGTCTTTCCCAAATAAGGAAGTCGTCCTCCTTGAACGCGGAGAATCGGACGCTTCCACCGGCTTCGGATGTGGTTATGAGAACGGGCACTCGTCCGAACCCGTGTGTCAATTTTTTTTCGGCGAAGGAAATGGAGATAAGTGCCAAAACTGTCGGTTTTCATACGAAGAAGAGCTGACAACACGTAGGAGGGGGAAAGGAGAAGGCTGAATAAAGATGGAGGGGAGGAGAGAGAGATGTAAGAGTTAAAACTAATAAGGAATCAAAAGAAAGAAAGAAAGGTAAAGGAAGGAAGTATAGAGATGTTCTTAAATCAAGAGATGAATAATTACGTGTGTTGTGTGTGTGTTGTGTGAGAAGAGAGAAGAGAGAGAGAGAGAGAGAGAGGAGAGAGACGAGAGGACGAGGAAGAGAGAGAGAGAGAGAGAGAGAGAGAGAGAGAGGACAGAGAGAGAGAAAACAAAAGTAAAGAAATATAAAGAATTACATATATGGAAAAATAATGGATAATATATAATAATGATAAAAAAACCATCCCCACCCCAAGAACTTATAACACAAAATACAAAAAAACAACAACAACAACAAAACGAATGAACAAGAATTACGAAAACTAAAGGAAAGGAAGAACGAAGAGAGAGAGAGAGAGAGAGGAGA
>NW_020869910.1:173319-178319 GCF_003789085.1 Penaeus vannamei | reverse complement strand
TCTCCCCCGCCCCCCTCCCCCCACCATCTCTCCCCCAATAACCTGCAAATAGTCCCAGTCTTGATTTACAGGTCATTTAGGGAGTCATTAGCTAATGGGCCCCCTTTTTTGGCCTGCAATTGTGGGGGTAACAAGGAGGGGGGAGGGGGGAAGGGGAGGGAAGGAAAGCAGGGGGGGGGAGGGTTGGTATTGTTGTGGTGGTTCAATTGTTGATGAATGGCTGCGGTTTTGTGGTTATGTTGGTGTTGTTGTTGTTGTTGTGGTTGTGATTGTGGTGGTTGTTCCGTTGTGGTTGTGGTTGTGAATGGATGTTGTTCTATTTCTGTTGTAGTTGTGGTAGTGGTTGTATTTTGTGATTGTGGTAGACATACCGTTGTGGTTGGGGTTGTGAATGGTTGTTATTCTGTTCTACTGTGACTATGGTTGTGATTGTGAATATAGTAGTCATTCTGTTGTGATTGTGGTTGTTTGTTGCGATTGTGAATGGTTATTGCTCTTGTTCTGCTGTGATTCTGGTTGTGGTTATGAATGTGGTAGTCATACTGTTGTTATTGTGGTTGTGAATGGCTGTTATTTCGTGTCCTGTTGTGACTGAAAGGGGTTGGGGGTTGGGGTTGGGGTTGGGGGTTGGGGTTGGGGGTTGGGGGTTGGGGTTGGGGGGGGTGGGGGTTGGGGTTGGGGGTGGGGTGAAGGGTACCCGTTTGGGGAGTGGCTGAGCGCCCTGTTGTGGTGGGGAGTTGTGGGGAACTTGCCTAAATACTCTCCTTTTTTTTGGAATAAAGTAGAGAGGATTTTTTGGGGGGTGGGGACGGGTGGGAGAGGGGAAGGGAGAAGGGAGAAGGGAGAGAGGAAGGGAGAGGGAGAGGGGAGGGGAAGGGAGAGAGGGGAAGGGAGAGGAGAAGGGTGGGGGGATGGGGAGTGTGGAAGGGGAAGAAGAATGAGGAGGTGGGAAGTAGGGTAAGGAAAGGGTGAGAGGGAGAGAACGAGGGAGAAGACAAAGAGGAAATAAAAGGAGGAAGGGTTTAAACAGAAGGGAGGAAAAAGAAAAGAAAGGGGAGGAGGGGCAATAAGAAAAGGGAGGAAAGGGGGAAGAGGAGGAATAAGGAAAGGGAGGAACAACAAAGGGAGGTTTTAAAACAGAGAGAAGGAAGGAAGGAAAGAAAGGGTACTGGATAAATGTAAGGGAATGGTAAAAGAAGAGAGAGAGAGGGAAAAGAGGTAGGGAGTGAGAGGAGTAAGGGGAAAGAACAACGAAGAGGGAAGAAGAGGGGAAAGAGTAAAAAAGGAAAAAAAGAAAGACGGGAAAAGAGAGAGAGGGGGGAGAGCAAAGGAGAGAGAGAGAAAGGGAAAAAAGAATAAAGGAGAGAGGAAAACGAGTAAAGAAGAGAGAGGGGGAAAAGAGTAAAGGAGAGAGAGTAGAAAAGAGAAAAGAAGACGGGAAAAGAGAGAGAGAGGGGGAAAAGAAAGCAAAGGAGAGAGAGGAAAAAGAGAGAGAGAGAGAGGAAAAGAGAGAGAGAGAGAGAGAGAAAAGAAAGAGAGAGAGAGGGAAAAAGAGAGCAAAGGAGAGAGAGAGAGAGGGACCCCATAGACGTGTATTCGCGGCTGGTCGATGACTCGTCAGATTAACACGGGCGGAGCCAAGACGAAAAGCTAATAACACGGAGGATGAAACACGCTGCTTTGAATCTGACGCGAGGATGGTGACGAGAGGGAGGGCGAGGATGGTGACGTATGGTGACGAGAGAGAGGGCGAGGATGGTGACGTATGGTGACGAGAGAGAGGGCGAGGATGGGACGAGATGGTGACGTAGGTGACGAGAGAGAGGGCGAGGATGGTGACGAGAGAGAGGGCGAGGATGGTGACGAGACGAGAGGTGGGAAGGCGAGGATGTGACGTATGGTGACGAGAGAGAGGGCGAGGAAGATGACGAGGATGGGAGAGGACGTATGGTGACGAGAGAGAGGGCGAGGATGGTGACGTATGGTGACTAGTTATCAAAATGGGATATAGTGACGAGAAGGGTGGAAATCCATCAGAGATTAACACACACACACACACACACACACTATATATATATATATATATATATATATATATATATATATATATATATATATATATATATATATATATATGTGTGTATTTATTTATTTATATATGATGGATATAGTGACGAGAGAGAAACACTTAATAGATAGATAAAAAAGATAGTGATGGATTTAATAATGACTAAAACTAGATATAAAAAAAATACATTACACGGAAAAGGAAACAGAAATCAAACAAACAAAAAACAAACACAATACCTACCTCAAAAAAAAACAAAAAAACTAACATATGTTAAAAAATAAGAGCGTCCTCTTCTTAAACCCCTCCCCCCCTCCCCCTTCACCCCCGCCTCCCACACACGCCCTTCATCCTCCCTCCCCCCTCCCCCTCCCCCTCCCCCTCCGCCCCCCCGCCCCGACCCTTCCCCCAGCCCCTCCCCTAAACCTCACAACATGACAGACACGAAACGAGAATAAAAAAAAGGGGAAAAATAAATGGTGAAGGTGTATTATCCAGCTTCGGAAAGGAAGAGAGAGACAAAGAGGGAAAGGGAGAAAAGGGGTGGGGAGAGGGGAGAAGGGGGAGAGGGGAGGGGGAGGGTTGAGAAGGGGAGAGGGGAGGGGAGAGAAGGAGAGGGCGGGGAGGGAGGGAAAGGGGAGAGGGGAGGGGGAAGGACAATGAGGGAGGGAGGGAAGGAGGGGAGAGGAGGGAAGGAGGGAAGAAAGGTGGGGAGAAAGGGGGGAAGGGGGGACAATGGGGGCGAGAAGGGGAGGGGGAAGGAGGGAGGGGTGGGAAAGGAGTGGAGAGGAGGGAGGGAAGGAAGAAAGGTGGGGGAGAAGGGGGGGAAGGGGGACAATGGGGAGAGAGAGGGAGGGGTGGGAAGGAGGGAAGGGAGGGGAAGGAGGGGAGAGGAAAGAGAGGGGGCTTGCGAAGGAGAGGAGAGGAGGGAGGGAAAGAGGGGCAAGAGGGGACAAACGAAGGGAATGAGGGAAGGAGGGGGGGAAGGAACAATAGGAATGAGGTATAAAAGAAGGAGGAAATGGATCAAAATGGAGCGAAAAAGCTGAAAAGAGAAGAAGAAAGAATGAGTTTAGCTTAATGAGTATGCATGTTTATGTTATATGGATGTGTACATACACACACGCACACGCACGCACATACATACATTCATAATACATTCATCCATACATACACACATACATGCATACATACATATATATCTATCTATCTATATGTGTGTGTGTGTGTGTATTATTTATTGTGTGTGTGTGTGTGTGTGTGTGTGTGTGTGTGTGTGTGTGTGTGTGTGTGTGTGCGTGTACGTGTGCGTGTACCGTGTGGCATGTGTGTGTGTGTGTGTGTGCGTGGTGTATGTGCGTGTGTATGTGCGTGTGCGTGCGTGTATGTGCGTGCGTATGTTGTGCGTATGCGTATGTGCGTGTGTATGTACGTTATGCGTGTGTATGTGGCGTATGCGTGTGTTATTGCGTGTGCGTGTGTATGTGCGTGTGCGTGTGTATGTGCGTGTACGTGTGTATGTGCGTATGCGTGTGTATGTGCGTTACGTGTGTGTGCGTGTATGTTGTGTGTTCGTGTGCGTTTGTTGTTTGGTGTATATAGACGAAGAAACACATGAAATAACCAATCATCAGTTATTCCCTAACGCATTACATTCCCCCCCCCCGCCCTCAACACACTTTTCAACAGTATATACACCACAAAATAATTAATTGCACGTAAACAAACAAACATTTTCGATTTTTTTTTTTTTCCTCCAATTATCTGGTTTAAAGAATCAAATTGATAATAAAAATATGATTTGTCTTTGTTTATATTATTTAAGGAGACGAAATAAAATTATATAAGAAAAAAAAGAATAAAAGAGGGAAAAGAAAAAAAATAAAAGGAAAGGAAGGAAAAAATTGAAAGAAAAAATATAAAAAAAGGGGAAAAAACGAAAAGAAAAGAGAAAAAAAGAAAGAAAAAGAAAGAAAAAGGGGGAAAAAAGAAAAGAAAGAAAAGAGAGAGAAAAAAAGGGGAAGAAAAGAAAAGAATGAACGAAAGAAGGAAAAAAGGAAAAAATACAATAGAAAGAAAGAAAGAAAAGAAAAAATATATAGAAAGAGGGAGACAGAGGAAAGAGGAAGAGAAAGAGAGAGAACCCGAGACAAAGGCAAACAGACAGAGGCAAACATAGCAAGACAGACAGACAGACAGACAAACGGAGAGAGAGCCAACGAGCCTATCATGTCCATCCCCTCCCCTCTCCTTTCCCCTCACCCCCTCCATTTCCATCACACCCTCTCCTTTCCCTCCCATCTTCCCTCTCCCCTAACCCTTTCCCTTCTCATCTCCCCTCACATCCCGTCTTTCCTCTTCATCTCCCTCACCCCTCTCCCTTTCCCCTCACCCCTCAACCACCCCCTCATCCCTCCCTTCCGCCTTCCTCCCCATCCCTCCCCATTCCCCTTCACCCACCCCCCTCCGTTACCCCTCCCCCCTCCCCCTCATCCCTTCCCCTCACCCTACCCCTCCCTTCCCCTCACCCTACCCCTTCCCACCCTTCCCCCTCACCCCCAACACCTCTCCCCTCTCCCACCCCACCCTCTCCCCCCCCCTTTCCCCCCACCCCACCAACCCCCCCTCTTCCCCCCCCCCTCTTAGCCATGATAAACGACCTCTCGCGGAGGCAGTAATCGACCCCCACAACCGGAAGTAGCGTGATTAGGTGGCCGTCGGAGTCGCTGTTTGACGCCGGAAATAGCGTTCAAGAGGCTGGGGCTTGAGGTCGCATCGGGGGAAAAAAAGTGGGAAAAAAAAAGTGGAGGAAAAAAAAGGTGGAAAAACGAAAAATTGGAGGAGGAGGGATGGGTGAGGGGGGGGTAGGAGGAGGGAAGGGGTGGAGGGAAGAGGGAGGGGGAGAGGGGTGAAAGGGGGAGGGAGGGGGGAG
>NW_020869910.1:165819-170819 GCF_003789085.1 Penaeus vannamei | reverse complement strand
GTTCGTTGTTTCGGTTTGAGCTGTTTCGGCTTCGTTGTTTCGGTTCGTTGTTTGTTTCGGTTTCGGTTTGTTTCGGTTCGGTTCGTTCGGTGAGCTGTTTCGGTTTCGTTGTTTCGGTTCGTTGTTTTCGGTGTGTCGGTTCGTTGTTTCGGTGAGCTGTTTCGGTTCGTTGTTTCGGTGAGCTGTTTCGGTTCGTTGTTTCGGGTGAGCTGTTTCGGTTCGTTGTTTCGGTTGTTTTTCGGTGAGCTGTTTTCGGTTTCGTTGTTTTTCGGTGAGCTGTTTCGGTTTTCGTTGTTTCGGTGAGCTGTTTCGGTTCGTTGTTTCGGTGAGCTGTTTCGGTTCGTTGTTTCGGTGAGCTGTTTCGTTCGTTGTTTCGGTTGAGCTGTTTCCGGTTCGTTGTTTCGGTTCGTTGTTTCGGTGAGCTGTTTCCGTTCGTTGTTTCGGTGAGAGTTGTGTTTTTTCGGTTTCGTTGTTTCGGTTCGTTGTTTGTCGGTGAGCTGTTTCGGTTCGGTTCGTTGTTGTTTCGGTGAGCTGTTTCGGTCTGTTGTTCGGTTTCGGTGAGCTGTTTCGTTCGTTGTTTCGGTGAGCTGTTTTCGGTTCGTTGTTTCGTTGAGCTGTTTCGGTTTCCGTTCTGTTTCGGTGGTTTAGGTTCGTTGTTTCGGTGAGCTGTTTCGGTTCGTTGTTTCGTTCGTTGTTTGAGCTGTTTCGGTTCGTTGTTTCGGGTTCTGTTGCGTTCGGTTGTTTCGGTGGAGCTGTTTCGGTTCGTTGTTTCGGTTCGTTGTTTCGGTTCGATTGTTTCGGTCGTTGTTCGGTGAGCTGTTTCGGTTCGTTGTTTCGGTTCGTTGTTTCGGTTCGTTGTTTCGGTGAAGTTCTTTTTGTTTCGGTTCGTTGTTTCGGTTCGTTGTTTCGGTGAGCTGTTTCGGTTCGTTGTTTCGGTTCGTTGTTTCGTTGAGCTGTTTTCGGTTCGTTGTTTCGGTTCGTTGTTTTTGGTCTCTCTCGTTTTCTGTTTCGGGTTTTGGTCTCGGATACTGTGTCGGTGTTTTTGGTTTCGTTTTCTGCCTCGTTTCTTCTCATTTTTGTTTCGGCTTCGGTTTTGGTTTCTGCTTTTGTCTCGAATACTGTTGCGATCTCTGGTTATTCTCTCCTCCCTCCCTCTCTCTCTCTTCTCTCTCTCTCTCTCTCTCTCTCTTCTCTCTCTCTCTCTCTCTCTCTCTCTCTCTCTCTCTCCCTCCCTCTCTCCCTCCTCCTCTCTCTCTCCTCTCTCTCTCTCTCTCTCTCTCTCTCCGTCCCTCCCTCCTCCTCCCTCCCTCTCTCTCTCTCTCTCTCTCTCTCTCTCCCTCTCTCTCTCTTCTCTCTCTTGACGTAACGACGCACTATAGCCATTTCTCCGGTTTGTGGTTTCAAGACGTTTCGCTGACGGGGGGGGGGGGGGGTAGGGGGGTAGGGGATAGGGTAGTGGGGGTAGGTCGCTGACGGGGGTAGGGGGGTAGGGATAGGGGGGGGGGGGATAGGTAGGATGATGATTGATGTTCGTTTTGTCGATTTCTGAGGATGGGGGGAGGGGGGGTGGGGAGTGGGGTGGGGGAGAGGGGAGAGAGGGAAAGAGAAGTAGAATAGGAAAGATAATAGAGAGGGGGGAAGAGGGGAGGAGGAGGAGGAGGAGGCGAAGTATGATGAGAAAGGAGGAGAAGGTGAGTTGATAAGCGGAGGAGTAGTGGGAGGAGAAGGGGGACGAGGATAAAATAATTGGAGAAGAGAGAGAGGGAAGATAGAGATAGGAGAGAGAGAGAGGAGAGAGGAGGAGAGAGGAGAGAGAGAGAGAGGAGAGAGAAGAGAGAGAGAGAGGAGAGAGAGAGAGAGAGAGAGAGAGAGAGCGAGAGAGAGAGAGGGAGAGGGAGGGGAGGGAGGGAGGAGAGAGGAGAGAGAGAGAGAGAGAGAGAGAGAAGAGAGAGAGAGAGAGAGAGGAGAGAGAGAGAGAGAGAGAGAGAGAGAGAGAGAGAGAGAGAGAGAGAGAGAGAGAGAGAGAGAGAGAGAGAGAGAGAGAGAGAGAGAGAGAGAGAGAGAGAGAGAGAGAGAGAGAGAGAGAGAGAGAGAGAGAGAGAGAGAGAGGAGAGAAGAGAGAGAGAGAGCAGATAGCGAGAGAGAGCGAGAGAGAGCGAGAGAGAGAGAGAGAGAGAGAGCAAAATAGCAAAAAAGGAATTGAAGAAACTTGAAAAGTGACCGAGAGAAAAAAACACAGAAGCCGAGAAAGAGAAAGACAGTGAACGAAAACAAAAGATACGAACACAGAAAAAGAGAATAAGAAGAGAAAAGGAGACAAATACGAATAAGCGATAATAAAAGAGGCGAAGCGAATAATAAAAAAAGAGGAGAAAAATAAGAAAGAGGATAATGAGAGAATAATAAGAAAGAGGTGCATAAAAGAATAAAGAAAACATAACAATAAAAAAGAAGGGGAGAATAAGAGAAGAGAAGAAGAAGAAAGAAGAAGAAGGAGGAGGAGGGGGAGGGAGGGGGGAGGAAGAAAGAAGAAGACCGTTAAAGAAAATAATAAAGAGGAAAATAAATAAAAAAGAAGAACGATTATAGAGATACCAAACAGGATTAACAATAAAAAGAAGACTGAGAATAAGAGAATAATAAGAAGAAAGGAGGGAGGGGAGGGAGGGGGAAGATGAAGGAGCGATAATAGAGAAAATAAATAAAGAGAAATAAGTAAAAAAAGAAGACGGATTATAGAAAAACACAAGAACAGTTAAAACAAAAAGAAAGGAAGACGAGAATAAGAGGANACACAGTATCTAATCCGCATGGTAATGCACAGCGGGTATCACTACCGATTACGCAATTTCATAATTACCTCCAAAAATTTATCAATAGTTACCGATACCGCCCATACCTCTTTCTCCCTCCACCAGCTTTTGTCGGAAACCTCAAGCAGTTTGTTCTTAAGACACAACATGGGGTTCTTTATGCTTTGGCTATCTCGCGATTACCACCAAGATCTGTTAAGTCATGTGTGGGTATATATCATGTATGTATGGTGTATGTATTATGTATATCACGTTGATATATGTTAAGTCAAGTCGTATTGCACACACACACTCACACAGACACGGCACACACACACACACACTGCCACACAACACACGCCACATACACGCACACACCGCACACACACTCACGCACACACATACGCACGCGCACACACGACAACACACACACACACACACATACGCAAAGCACACAGCACACCACAACGATAACACACACACGCACACACACTCACACACACATGCACACACACAAACATATATATATATATATATATATATATATATATATATATATTATTTGAGAGACACTACAGGCTTCCCCGTGCTTGTCCATCTCGCGACCACCGCCAAGATCTGTCAAGAGCGTCTGGTAAGTCCTGCCGGTCAGCTGTCAATCACCGGGCAGGGACACCGCAGCCTTGACAGTCGAGGACATTTCTCCGACAAAATTATCTCATCCTCTCCCCTCCTGGAGGAAGACAGTGCTACGCAGAACCGTCCGTAGAGGCGTCGATCCCCATGTAAAGGAAGGAGAAGATCGACCATCCGCGCGGCCTGGGTTGTTTGGCCCACCCCTTCAGGTCCGCTTGGCTGGCTCGCCCACCGATCTCTTTAATTACGGTGATTACCGGCCAAATGCCTGATATTAGCCACATACAACTACTGCGGTCAGCTGTCATCAGTCCTTTTGCTTCATGATCATTATCCATATAATTAGTTCGGAAATGAGATTTTTATAAAATAGCTCCCAGATGAAACGGAGTCTGCGGCGGGTTGCAGGGCTCGGACGACAAGGGAGAAAGCTGGGGACTGTCGCTGAAGGAACTGAAGTCAGGGAGATTATATATAGATAGTGAATGCATATATGTAAATGCATATACATACGTTTTGATATTTGGTGTATATATATATATATATATATATATATATATTAAGTAGGTATAGATATATATATATATATAATATATATATAATAGTAAGTATAGGATGAGATAGTTATTAAGTATATAGGGAGTGATAGTATAGTATTGAGTGAATATATTATAGGTATAGTTAGTATGATAGTGGTATTATGAAGTAGTATATGATAGTTAAGTATGATGATGATAGTATGAGTGGGGAAGGAATAGTAGGTATAGTATTATATATATTAATATATATATGCCAGTATGTATGTGTATGTGTGAGGAGTACGGTTATATGTTGCCGAACATGAGTAAGGTGGGATTTATATAAATATGTAAAAGATATAGTATTAGATATAGATGTATATGGGTCACAGTGGAGCTGCGTAACAACGTGACTAACATGGAAACAACTTGACACACTCACTTGACTTTGTAGATACATTCATAACATCTTAAGCTGCAATTTTATTGATATAATGCTTTATCACGACCGAACTTGAGCCTTATTGCTTGCTTCATGCCCGTAATCGTTTCTCTGGCATTTTTGGCTGCATTTGATAAAATCCTACTTTCATTTGAAAAAAGAAACAAAGTATTTATTTGGAAAGAGGCTCCGGTGAGTCCTAGCAGTACTGATGAATATGTTGGAGCGTGTTTCTCTCTCTCCTGCTCCTAGTCGTATTCGATATCAATCGTGAATCTTTGGTAGTCTACGTCTATCGTATGAGATCAGATATCTTCATAGAGGTGTGAGGTGAGCGGAGTAGATAGATAGATAGATGAAGTTGCCCGAGCGATACTAAGTGGGCACCGGAGTGGGGGGAGAGTGGTGGAGAGGCGAAGGGGGAGAGGAGGACACAGAGAATTTTTCGCAAAGGCGGTCAGATATTAAAGCTGGTGGAAGAAGGGGGAAGAGGTGCTACCAGTAAATCCTTTAGGTGGAGCTCTGACCTACAATAAAGGTTCGAACTGGGTATTTTTCTCCTCTTTCTTGTTTTTCCTTTTTTGTTATGGCTAGTATTTTTCCTGCGGTCAG
>NW_020869910.1:158319-163319 GCF_003789085.1 Penaeus vannamei | reverse complement strand
TTTTCGAGGAAAGGGTGGGAGGGTGGGGTTGGGTTGGGGTGGGGGGAGGGGGGGATCATCTCGTTCCTTGTGGAGGAGGTTTTTGTATCTATCTATTTGTATCTGGATTTTGGGTTGAAGATGATTGAGAGAATATATTAGTCTAGTTTTTATTTTTTTCCAATTCAATCAATCAAAGTGTATTTGACGTGAGATAGTTCTAGTTCTGGAGCCTTCCTGTTTCGTTTTTTTTTACTCCATAAAAATATAATAAATATAATGAAAATAAAAATATTGTTAGTTCTTTTCTAGGCCTTCCTGGTTTGGGCTTTTTGCTTCATAAAAAAACATAAAATAACAATAAGAATAATGAAGATGTCAATAACAGTAACAACAATAATAATCATGATGATGTTAATAACGATAATGATAACAATGATAATGGTAATAATAGTAATTGTAATGGTAAAAATGATAATGATAATATGATAATAATAACAATAATAATAACAATGATATAACATTAGTTATTACAGTGATAGTGAAAATGATAAAATGAAGGTAAAGATAATGTAACGACGATAATTGTGATAGTGATAAAGATGATAGTAATAGTGATGATATTAATAATGGCGATAATACAAGTAATAAATAATGATATAATAATAAACAAACAACAACTGCAATAGTAATAATGATAATAGCAATGACAGTAACAACAATAATGATAGCAATAATGATAATGATGATGATAACAATAACGATAATAATGATCCTAGTAGTAGTAATAATAATGATAATAAAGATAATGACTATTATGAGAAATAAGACACAAAAAACTCAGCTTTACGTAAACAGTACAACAAGGCTGAAGAACAGGTAAAAATACACAAAGAAGAAGAAAAAAAAAGTATATTGATAAAGCCGAGCCAAAACAGACTCGATCACAACACCCAATGAATCACAGAAGCCAACTGTAAAGACAGGTTTTTTTGAATTCACTGACCTGCGTGACCCAGCCTCTTCCTCGCTCCACTTCACCCTGCCAGCCACTCCCTGTGACCTCTTCCCACGCCCGCAAGAGCTCCAGGAACGCCCGCAGCCATCACAGAAGCGAGATTTATATACTGGGTCAAACAGTGCACAGGCCTCAACCCAAACAAGTATTTACGTTTAATGGTGTGGTTGTTCTGTCGAGGTCGAGAATAGAAGGGATTTTTTTTATTTATTTATTATTATTATTAAATCTAATTATATTTTATTATTATTGTTATTATTATTATTATTATTATTATTATTATTATTATTATTTGTTGTTTTATTATATATTATATTTATTATCATTATTATTATTATTATTATTATTATTATTATTTATTATATTATTATCATCATCATCATTATTATCATTATTATTATCATCATTATATTGTATTTATCATTATATTATTATTATATATATTATTATTATTATTTATCATTAGTATATTTTATTGTTAATTATTTATTATTATTATTATTATTATTATTAATTATTATTATCATTATTATCATTATTATTTATTTTATCATTATTATTATTTTTTATTATATTATTAATTAAAATTATTATTATTATTATATTATTATTCATTATTTATTATTTTATTAATTTTTATACGAAGTAGAAAAGGAAATTAATAATGTTTTTCGTTTTCCCTTTTTTCTATAAATTTTTTTTTCGAAGAAATAGAAATTCATTTTTTTAGACCTTCTTTTAATTTTTCATTCCTTTGTATTCTTATGAAGTAGAAATAGAACTGACGAATTTAGATTTTTTTCTTTTTTCTTTGTAAATTTAGAAGTAGAAATAAAATTAAATATAGATATCCTTTTTTCTTTTTTTATCTATATTTTCCTTCCCTCCATAACGAAATACGAATTAAATATTTTTTTTTTTTTTTTTTTGTGATTAGTTTCAGACACTCCAAACAAGTCTTAAACATGATCGTGTGATTTGGTGGGCGGAGTTATGTATTGGCGAGTGGGTGGGTGGGTGGGGTGGGGTGGGGTGGGGTGGGGGGTATTGAAGCCGCGATTAAAGGGTTTAAAAGCGGTGGGTTGGGGTCGGGTGGGGAGGGGGGGAGTTCGAGTTTATAAATACCACTAAACGGGTTTTTGTATTACAGTGCGTTATTATTTTTTTCGTTATTCATTCTTTTGTTGTTTTATGTATTTTATTATTATATTTGTATTATTGTTGGTTGTTGCTGTTTGTTTTGTNAGAAGACACAGCACGTGCCAACGGTTATTTTTAGCCACTGTTATATTTAAGCAATCAGACTAATCCCATACATTTCATAAATTCCTGACGGTGTTTTGAAAAGTTCCTGCAATTACTGACATTAGCACTTACTGTAATGTACAAGTATTCAAAATATACCATTTTGGCGTCATACGAGAAAGCTTTTACCCTCCCCCCCCCCAAAAAAAAAGATAATAAAATAAGAATAAATAAATAAAAAAAATAAGATCGCCCGAAAACGTAACAAGGGAGAACCGGAGAGTAGTGCTTTATCCGCGCTATTTTTCAGCACGTCAGAAGGGACACCCGAGATAGACTGAAACTCTGGAAGATCACGCTTCGGCGTTCATTCTTCGTTTCTTTTGATGCCGAAGCTATTAATTAGGAATTCTCGCCAGCACAACAGGTGGCTTTAACCTCGAGGTGTGAAAAGAAGAGGCGGAGACGAAAGATAGTATGAAATTATATATATATATAATATATATATAGTATATATATATATATATTATATATATATATACTGTATGTATGTATATAATAATGATATAATTATATATATTATATATATATAATTTTATATATATATATATGATATATATATTTCCTGTATACTGTATATATGATCACGACCCACACACACACCACACCACGCACAACACAGCACACAGATTATATAATTATATATATATTTTTATATATAATATATATATATATTATATAATATATATAGTATATATATTATAGAGAGAGAGAGAGAGAGAGAGAGAAGAGAGAGGAGGAGAGAGAGAGAGAGAGTGAGAGAGAGAGGAGAGACGAAGAGAGAGAGAGAGAAGAGAGAGAGAGAGAGAAGAGAGAGAAGAGAAGAAAGAGAGAGAGAAGAGAGAGAGAAGAGAGAGAGGAGAGAGAGAGAGTAGAGAGTAGACGAGATAGATGAGAGAGAGAGAGAGAGAGAGAGAGGGAGAGAGATAGAGAGAAGAGAGAGAGAGAGAGAGAGAGAGAGAGAGAGAGAGAGAGAGAGAGAGAGAGAGAGAGAGAGAGAGAGCAGAGAGAGAGTGAGAGAGAAGAGAGAGAGAGGGAAGAGAGGAAGGGAGGGAGAACAGAGAGGACGAGACAGCAGACACAGGCAGTCTGCCAGGATTTCTTAATGGAAAACTCCGGCATCTGCATAAATGTTTATATCTTCCGCCTGACGAACCCGGCTTGACGGTGAGTTACTCCGATGCGCTTATACATAGACTGTGATTGTTGTGCTGCCGAAATATCTTATGATTCACCTTTATGGTCAAATAGGTAAATAAAGATGTCAGTCTCTTCCCTCCTCTGTGTTTGTTCTGCCTGTCTGCTTTGTGTCTGTCTTTCTCACTTTCTGTCTCAGTCCGTTCTTCTGTCCGTCTGTTATATATAGATATATATATATATATATATATATATATATATATATATATGATATATAATATATATGTGTGTGTGTGTGTGTGTGTGTGTGTGTTGTGTGTGTAAATACATGCATATACATGCATATGTATATATATAAATATAATTTTTATATATATATATATTATATATATATAATACATATTATATATAGTATATATATAATATATATATATATATATATATATATATAATATTATATAATATAACATATAAAACAATAATATAATATTCATATATATATTATATATATATAATATATATATATATATATATATATATATATATATATATATATATAATATATACATAATATATATATATATATACTATATATATGTATTATATATACATATATACATATATATATATATATATAATAATTAATATATATATATATATATATATATATATAATATATAAATTTAAGTCCCCCCTTGCTGGCTACAATACAGTTTTCTTCTTCGTTCTTTTCGGTTTGTCGGGTTCGGCAGAAAACGGCCCACTCCCTCCGTTGCCAAAGCTGGTGGACGCACGCAGACCTCTGCGGCTCTTTCCTTTCAACTTTTTATTATGTACATTTAGCTTGGTAACAATCAATTTCTGGTTCTTTTATAGTATGTCACATACTGTCGTATAATCTTGGTTTTGGTTAGATTGAAGTTAGAATTTTGATTTTATTGAGAAATATTTGCAACCGGCTCTCATCAAGGGTGAAGCTTGGTCTAAATCAGTTTATGTCCTCTCTTATAATGTTCAATTATAAGACAATTTGTAATAAATTTACATACACGATTGTGATAAAATATATAATTTCCTATGTTTATAGAATTTCATATGATTTTGCTATTTCTTAATTTATTTTATATATTACATTTGTGTTCACTAGTCAGTTCTTTTGATATGTATTGTGAAGCATTTTGAATATCAAATATCTTATTTTATTCTCTTTTGTCAATTTGATTATAAGGAATTTTAGTGTTTTGACTGTGTTATATTTGATATCTCTACTTTAGATTGTCAAATTCCAAATACGGCTAACTCTCAATTTTGCTTGCAATTGTTTATATATGACAACCATTGAAATTTTATTCAGTATTTATTGTCATTAGCAGAAATGTTACTAATCAATGGCTTAATTTTGTATTTACTCATAATGGTTTGTTATTTACAGTTAATGTCACACTGAAAGATGGGTGAAGTCAACCGAAACGTTGTGTTTTTTCCACTATCAATATAAACTTGAAGAAGTTATGATGAATGTTGTAAAGATTTCAATATATATAATATATATATAATATAT
>NW_020869910.1:140819-143319 GCF_003789085.1 Penaeus vannamei | reverse complement strand
GGTTGTGGCTCATTATTCCCTAAAGATGGAAAATAGAATCATCCTGATTAAAAGATTTCCCCTTCTTCCTCTCCCTTCCTCCTTGGCGGGAGGAATAATAAACACCGTTATAAATTCTCTTTAGAATGGTGGAGAGAATGAGAGGGGAAAGAGAGGAGATAGAGAGGAGGGGAGAGGGAGAGGAGAGGAGAAAGAGAGGGAGAAGAGGAGAGGTAGAAGAGGAGAGGGAGGAGAGGGAGAGGCAGAGGAGAGGGAGAGGAGAGAGAGAGGAGAGAGGGAGAGGGAGAGGAGAGGGAGAGGCGAGAGAGAGAGAGAGAGAGAGAGAGTGAAGAGAGTAGAGAGAGAGAGAGAGAGAGAGAGAGAGAGAGAGAGAAGAGAGAGAGAGAGAGAGAGAGAGAGAGAGAGAAGAAGAAGAACGAGGAGAGTGAATGAGAGAGAGAAAAGAGAAAGAACATTCGAATATGGCAATACCGAATGCATGTTTTGTATTTATGTTTGTTGATAAAAATACAAAAAGAACTTTCAAGTAATGAATTCTTTATTTCGTCAAACGTAAGACTTCCGATCAAACCTGTGTAAAGCAAGTGTTGGGTACTCAATTATTTTGCAGAATTATTCGTACTTCAGTAAGCATTAAACCCCGTACATACTTGAATGTTTATCCATCTGTATGTGCGTGGTTGTTTGTGTATAGAAAGATAAGTAGACGAATCGATAGAAGTAGTAACGTGGTGTGTGTGTGCGATGTGCGTGTGTGTGTGCGTGTGTGTGTGTGTGTGTGTGTGTGTGTGTGTGTGTGTGTGTGTGTGTGTGTGTGTGTGTGTGTGTGTGTGTGTGTGTGTGTGTTGTGTGTGTGTGGTGTGTGTGTGTGTTGTGTGTGTTGTGTGTGTGTGTGTGTGTGTTGTGTGTGTGTGGTGTGTGTGCGTGTGTGTGTGTGTGTGTGTGTGTGTGTGTGTGTGTGTGTGTGTGTGTGTGTGTGTGTGTGTGTGTGTGTGTGTAGTGTGTGTGTGTGTGTGTTGTGTGTGTGCGTTTGCGTGTGTGTATAGCGTGTGTTTTCTCATTGATGTGACGCTTTGAAATAAGTATACAACATGAGTAGAGCTATCATGTTATTGACCTTCCAGCACCTTAAGCGCTCATTTGCATATGCATTAGCACTTTGAAACCCGATATAACTTGTCATCAAAATGTACATCCAGATATCTAGAGCCTCATGCCGAGTAAGTGTGAATAATTCACCTTATTCAGGCTTAATGGCAAAAGTAATTTAGACATGGGTGTTGCGCTTAGGCTATACACATATCATTTGATACTATGCTCATATAAATCTCACGTTTCCTTTATAAATGATAATTATGCAGTTTCTTTGTAAAGTGAACTCTATGAGAAAGAAAATGGCAATTAATCTAATCATGTAATTACTGTCATGTTGAATATGAGAAGGACTTTGTTTATTTATGAAGTAGACGCTAACTGTGAGTGTGGCATCATATTTAATCAGTTTCTCCTGAAATACCGAAATTTTACAGCTTAGCTTTCATGCTCGCAAGCATATCATATCTCTACTGATACTAATACTTACTCTTCGTTAGCAATATCTTATATACTTATATAAAAAATAATTGTTGGATTTTTTTTTCTCTAATAAGCAAATAACTTCCACTCAATCATATCGTTGTTGAGAAAAAAAACTTCAATGTGCTCATAATTCCAGCAAAGAAGCTTAGCTTATGATTGTGTCAATACAAACTTTTCCTAAACACTACGACACATGGACGCACACAAAACACCTTTTTTTGTTATTATTATTTTATTTATTCAATTGCAGGACTTTCATCTCTGTAGTTATTCGTCTTTACACTTCCATATCCTTTCCTTTTTTTTTTTTTTTTTAGCCCTTCTTTTAACCGTTCGCCTTCCTTTTAGCTTTTCTTTCTCCTCTTAGTTTCTTCTTTCTTTCTGATCTTTATGCTGTTTCCTTCTTTCTTTTATTTCTGTCCTTCTTTCCTCCAATTGTTTCTTCTTCGCATTTTCTTCATTTCATGTTATTATTTTATCTTTCCTCTTCTCCACTTTCCACCCCTTTAGTGGTTTCATCATTCTTTCTCTTTCTCTCTCTCTCTTTTCCTCCCTTTTATATCGGGTTTCTCTTCATCCTCTTTACCTTTCTCTGTTTCCCTTTGTTTCAGCATTTTCTCCTATCTTTTTTCTTTTTCTCTTTCCTCCTATTCGCTAATTTCTTTTTCCCTTCATCTTCTACGTGCTCCCTACTCATCTTCTTTATCATCTTTTACTCTCTATTCTTTGCCCTTCTTCCTATTCCTTTCCTTTAAATATGTTTTTCATCATCCCTTCTCTCCTTCATTTTCTTCCATTTTCTTTTTCCTTCTTTTTTCTCTTCGAATTCTCTTCTCATATTTTTCCTCCTCTCTTTCTCCTTTTCTGCCCTCTTCTTTTCATTCACTTCTCACCTCTTCCTCCATTCTCTTCTTCTGGTATT
>NW_020869910.1:135819-138319 GCF_003789085.1 Penaeus vannamei | reverse complement strand
AGTAATAATAATGATGATGATAATAATAATAATGATGATAACAATGATGATTATAATAATGATGATAATGATGATAACAGTAGAAATGATAATAGTAATAATGATGATAATAATTATGATGGTGGCAATAATGCTAATAATATTGATAAAAACAATAATGGAGATTATGATAATTATAACAATATTCATAACACTGATGATAATGATAATGATAATAATGATGACTATAATGATAAGGATAATTATAATGATAAGGATAATTGTAATGATAAGGATAATTATAATGATAATGATTATTATGATGATATTATGAGGATGATAACAATATTTATGATGACAACAATAACAACAATGATAATATCGATAGTAATAATGGAAGTAATTAATGATAGAAATGAAATGATAATAAAGAGAATAACAATGATGATAACAATAGAAATACTGATAATGATAATAATGATAATAGTAATGACGAGAATAGTAATGATAATAAAAATTCTAATGATGAAGATAATAATATTGATAATAATGATGATGATGATGATAATAATAAATAATAATAAAAAAAATAATAAAATAATAAAAAAAAATAATAATAATAAAAAAAATAAAAAAAAATAAAAATAAAATTAATAAAATAATAATAAAAATAATGATGATAATAATAAATAATAAAATAATAATAATAATATAATATAATAATAATCATAATAATAATAATAATGATAATGATAATAATAATGATATGATATAATATCAAGTTGATGTAATGGGATGATGATAAAGATAATGTTAAAGTTGAAACAATAATAGCAATAATAAAATAATTATAATAATGATAATAGCAATAATAATGATAAGAATAAGAATGAAGTTAATAATAATATGATGATGATGATAATAATCATAATAACAATATCAATGATAATAATAACGATGATAATGATAATGGATAAAGATAATGATAACAAAAATGTAAAGTTGAAAAAATAGTAGTAATAATAAAATAATAATAATGACGTTAATAATAATAATGATGATGGTGATGATAATAGTAATTATAATAACAGTAATGATGATAATGATAATGATAATTATGAAAGTAATAACGAGGATGATTAATGATTATACTTGTAACAATAACAATGGTGTAGATAATAAGAACAACAATTTTGATGATAGCAATAATAATCATATTAACAAAAATAACTATAATGATTATGGTGATAATCTTAGTAACAGCGATAACAGCAATATCGATAAAGATAATAAAGATAATGTCCTCAAAATGATAATAATGATAATAGCAATGATAATGATAATGGTGACATCAAAATTTGTGATAACAAAAATAGTGATAATAATGATAATGAGGATAACTAAATATAAAGCAAAATCCTTAATAACGAAAGAATGACAATATCAAAAAAAGTCAATTCGAAAGTGAAAATGAGACAGCCAATGAGACAGCGTGATTAACCAATCAACCATAAACATACAAAGAAAGGAGAAGAGGAGGGGATGAAGAAGGAAGGGAGGGAAGGAGAAGAAACCAAAACGTAAGATAAAGGAAGTGAGGAAGGGTAGAAGAGGAGAGGTAGGGACTGAGAAGAACCCAGAACGTAAGAAAAAGGAAGGGAGGAAGGGAAGACGATAGGGAGGGACGGAGGAGGGAAATAACCCCAAATGAAGAAACGGCAAGACAGTCGAGGATAGAAAAGACGAAAGAAAAAAAAATGAAGGGTGGAGGATAGGGTGGGAGAGAAGACCCCCCCCCCCTCAAAAAAAAATCAATATAGATAAATAAACAAAATAAATAAATAAATAAAAGAAATAAAAGATAAACAAATGAAGGACAGGGGACACAGAAGAAGAACAGAATCCGCACCAAAGAAGACAAAGCGGGCCATAAACGCGAATTTCGCCTCGTTAGACACGGGGCAACGGGTTATAATCACTCCTAACTGGCCTCAAACAGAGCGATTACCATACAGAAACCATTTAGCGAACTACGACCCGGAATTAGCTTACTCTCTCCCTTTATGACATGACACAGGGGCGTTAATGAGCAGCGACGAGAAACCTCTTTGAAGAAAGGGAGGAGGAGGGAGGAAGGAGGAGGAGGAGGAGGAGGAGGAAGGGGCGGGGAGGAAGGGAAGGGATGGGTAAGGGTACGTTATCGGGTTTGAATTTGATTGGGACGACTGGTGGGATATATTTTTTTATGTGTGAGTATAATATATGATATATATATATATAATATAATATATATATATATATATATATATATATATACATATAATTGTATATATATGTATATATATATGTTAATATATATATATATATATATATTATTATATATCTATAATATATATTATATATATATTATATATATATATATGCACTTATGCAATGTACAACACACACAACACACAACACACACACACACACACACACACACACACCACACACACACACCACACACACACACACACACACA
>NW_020869910.1:125819-130819 GCF_003789085.1 Penaeus vannamei | reverse complement strand
TGCGTGTGTGTGTATGTGTTCGTGTGTGTGTACGCGCGCGCGCGCGCCTACGTGTGTGTATGTGTATGTGTGGGTGTTTTTTTCTTATTTGGAGATGGTGAGAAGTACTTCCATTCCTTTGACTAAGACTTCTAGACTTCTAGATCTTAGTAATTGATTCAAGTTTCATCGTGCGTAGTCTGCCAAGACTAAAAGAGCAATGGAACAATGGACTCGTTCCTGCTTTTGGAAAGATGTGAGCAGCCAGGGAACCCATCGAGCAGACAACTTTTGCATACGCAGATGGTCATGAATGAAATTTTCATCCTTGACTTCTTGATGGATGATGTCCTCATCAGTTGCAGAAAGGGGTTTCCTTGGGGTAGGAGCCGTTCCACAGATCTCTGACTATACCGAGGTATGGTCAGATATTTGGCGTTTAACGGCATGTGATCGGGTATCCTCCGTTTAGTTAATTTCATTTCATCGAAGGTCTTTGCCGTATGCGCCAATGAGTCCTTCTTGTTTTTTCGTACCTCGCCAGAAGGAATGTTTGATAATTATGTATGTGATGTCTTGTTTTATCTCATTTTTTACAGATTGCTGTGAACCATAAACAAGCAGTTAACAGCCTTCAACCCGGGGGGCGGGGGGGGGGGGTAAGTTTCAGCCTACCTTTTTGCCGGTTTTCGGCCGTTCACCGCTGACCCTCGATGGCTGGATCTGTGTTCCATTATTTACGTTTTGTGATCGTTATTTGTGAAGCGTTTTGTGCAGCGCGCCCGGTGTATTATTTATATATTTTTTTCTTTTCTTAAAATAAGCTCTATGTGGAGATCCTTTTTTAATCTTTAATAATTTACAGGTTAAGCACTCAAGGTGCAAACTTTTCGACCCAGCTAGCCCACCAGAGTGGAGTGGGCTCGCGAACCACCGCAGGGGGTGTTCGCTACAGAATCGGTCGGCAGCGGTGTGGATATTTGCACAAAGATAAGTATATACGATAAGTATTTACGTTTTAGTCATGATTTCTTTGTGATTGTGCGAATGTCCCGACTCCATATAAAATTCTAGTTAATATTGCTATTTTTATGTGTTCTATATTATTAATTCGTTTGTAATGTTTTTCTGCTTGTTTTCTCTCTGGTGGTTTAACGTAATGTTTATGTGATTCGTCCTCCCTTTTTATTGCATTTACTTTATGGCATTTTTAAAAAACTTTTACCCGTGGTTCTTTTAGCAAGAAACTTAAAAGTTTTTGTGTTATTATGGTACAATATTATTGTTTTATGGTCTTGTGTATCTGATTTTATTAAGCGTTCTTAATCGTATTTTATTTTCGTTTTTTGCTTTTACTTGCTTTTCATTTTGATATTTCCAGGCTTTTTCTTCATTCACTTTTACTTGATTTATTTATACTTTTAACCTCTCTGTTATATGCATTAACGTAAATTTACTCTCACGGAACACACAGACACACACACACACACACACACACACACACACACACACACACACCACACACACACACACACACACACACACACACACACACATACACACACACACACACACACACACACAGGACCGCATGATAACACGCCATGCCCCACTCCAATAGGCAATCGTGTTCAAATTCGCTGAAAACAAAGCGCATATCTTGTCAGAATTCAAACCCATTGAAAGGGGTCGGTATGGGGGAATGATTGATAATGTGTCCTGCTGGAAGGGAAGGGGGATGTAGAGTTAATGATTTTGTGCGACTTCAAAAAGTAGAGTTATCCACTAAAGAGCGGCTTCACGTCTTCAAGCTGGAGAAAAAGGGTTTACGTTTCATATTTTTTTTTGTCTTACTTTTTTCTTCTAAATTGTAGAATATGAGGGGGGAAAATATCTCGTCTTCCCTTTATTTCTTTTCTTGACTGAAAAAAATAACAAGAGGAAGATCTTACTCTCCATGTCTCATTTTCTTTTTTCGTCTGACTTGTAAAGGGAACGGCCAAGGGTGGGGCCAGATTAGGGTAACAGCGAGTCCGTAAGACACGTCAACTTTACATAATTTTTAAGGTACAGCAAAAAAAAAAAAAAAAAAAAAAAAAAAAAAAAAATGCTATGAAAGGGAGTAACGACTTGCCTGTGTCTAGATTCCTTTGCTGCTAAGATTTTATTCCGTGATCCTTTGTGCTGTCTTTTTATTTCTCCTTTTTGTTTTCTTTCGTGAGAGAGAGAGAGAGAGAGAGAGAGAGAGAGAGAGAGAGAGAGAGAAGAGAGAGAGAAGAGAGAGAAGAGAGAGAGAGAGAGAGGACTGAGAGAGAGAGAAGGAGAGAGAGAGAGAGAGAGAGAGAGAGAGTGACTGAGAGAGAGAGAGGAGTATCGAGAGAGAGAGAGAGAGAGAGAGAGAGAGAGAGAGAGAGAGAGAGAGAGAGAGAGAGAGAGAGAGAGAGAGAGAGAGGAGAGAGAGAGAGAGAGAAGGAGACGAGAGAGAGAGAGAGAGAGAGAGTGCGAGAGAGAGAGAGAAGAGAGAAAGAGGAGAGAGAGAGAGAGAGAGAGAGAGAGAGAGAGAGAGAAGAGAGCTGTGAGAGCGAGAGAGAGAGAGAAAGAGAGATGAGAGAGAGGAGTAGAGAGAGAGAAGAGAGAGAGAGAGAGAGAGAGAGGAGAGAAGAGAGAGAGAGAGAGAGAGAGAGAGAGAGAAACGGAGAGAGAGAGAGAGAGAGAGAGGAAAGAGCGAGAGAGGAGAGAGAGAGAGAGAGAGAGAGAGAGAGAGAGAGAGAGAGAGAGAGCGAGAGAGAGAGAGGAGAGAGAGAGAGAGAGAGGAGAGAGAAAGAGAGAGAGAGAGACGAGAGAGAGAGAGAGAGAGAGAGAGAGACGAAGAGAGAGAGAAGAGAGAGAGAGAGAGAGAGAGAGAGAGAGAGAGAGAGGAGAGAAGAGAGAGAGAGAGAGAGAGAGAGAGAGAGAGAGAGAGAGAGAGAGAGAGAGAGAGAGAGAGAGAGAGAAGAGAGAGAGAGAGAGAGAGAGAGAGAGAGAGAGAAGAGAGAGCGAGAGAGAGAGACAAATAATAAAGACATATCGATACCCATGATCTTACATTCATTTACCAACCATCCCTAAATGATACATAAAGATACTAAATAACATCTGTAAGGGGAACTGTGTCCGCAAATCAGGAAGCACAGAGAGAACTGAAGAATCGCTTCATAAATACACATATTCATCACGTAAAGAACTTGTTATTTGTTCTCCTTAAATCCCAGGCTGAGTAACCCTCATAGCGTAAACAGTTCACTCTAGCAAATCATGAAGAATCGCTTCATAAATACACATATTCATCACGTAAAGAACTTGTTATTTGTTCTCCTTAAATATCCCAGGCTGAGTAACCCTCATAGCGTAAGGTACAATAACATAGTTCACTCTTTGCTTGTTTATTTTTTTTAAATAGAAGAGATGGTCGGCGAAGTAATCATCTGGTAACTGCCTAATGCTATTCCAGTCTCCTTTAAAGGCTAATACTCTTACACGAGAATCATTTGTAAATCAGATTCGTAGAAGCTTAAACGGTTCCCTGGAGTAAACTGCTAGCACTCATGTTCAGAACCACTTCTCTCTGTCCTGAAGGCTTTGTTCCCGTTGGTTGGTTCAGTGGCTGGCGAAAAGTAGTGTCAGGGTAGAACTCAGTAAATTGCATACGATTTACGCAATGTGTGTGTGTGTGTGTGTGTGTGTGTGTGTGTGTGTGTGTGTGTGTGTGTGTGTCGTGTGTGTGTGTGTGTGTGTGTGTGTGTGTGTGTGTGTGTGTGTGTGTGTGTGTGTGTGTGTGTGTGTATGTGTGTGTGTACGTGTGCGTGTGTGTGCGTGTTCCTTCGAATAAGCGCACCTAAACTTACGTCTCCTTGTACTTACCACTTACTTGGTTATTTCTCCTACCACCGAATCCTTCATCCACTCCTAAAATCCCAACCACGCGCACCGTCTGCAGGCCAGCCCGGGTTATCGGCCCTTGCGCATGGCTGAACGTCCCATTCGTTGAGATGATTTGTTTCGTGTTGTCAAGTCGATCATCTCCCGTGAATTATGCATTGCGGCGCTTCCTTCTCGGCGGTGGGTCCCTGCCAGCGCTGTCGTCATTATGAAGTTATTGTTTTATTTGGTCCTTCTGGGTGGTCTCGCAAGCTGCTTGGTCTGTTGGCGGCCGGGGTCTTCTTGGTGTTGTAGTCTAAGTGAAGGTCTCTTCCGTCCTTTATCGTTAATTTTATCATTATTTTTCTGGTATTTGTTTAGCTGAGTTGCCTGCATCTTTTTATATTAAGGGCTTTCTGTAACTGTCGTTTTCCTATTTTAACTACCGGGATATTTTCATATCTTGATGTGTTTTTATTATGGTGAACTTTTATTTCTTACTAGTGCAAGCATTATATTTTTTTAATTATAAGTATTTGGACTTTCTACGGAATAGTAAATTAAGGTTTATCTGATAAGTTGTCATTGCCTCCAATATTCTATTTATTATCCACCAAAATTATGTATTTCACGCCTGTCTCTCTCAATGAAAGGCAGTGCAAGCAATTGATTTCCCGCAAGATAAAGTGGCATGGGTCGGCAGTCATCAGATGTGTTTGGTCATCCCAGTCCTGCATAATTAACCGTCTTTGTCAACATTTCTTTGTGATGTTAATGACTGATAAAGCGAGGGTTGCGATTATTACAAAGAAGATAAAGTATATCTGGATTCCTGATCTTCCTTTGTGACAGGCGATGGGATTCGTCTAAAGAATACATTTATTCAGAAATCTAATCTATTTAATTGAAAGATTCTTATTTCATACTATATTCTTTTGTTTTCGCCTTTTTTCACATGTCATATTATGTAATGCCATACTTCCATACTCCACTATTTACTTGTAATTATTTTTTATTGTTATTCAGATTTCATTATTCTTAATATTCTCTTAAAACATTTTCAGTTACACCGGGCTTGCTGATTATGCGTTTGATGAATAAGTAACGTTTTCAACCAGTTATTT
>NW_020869910.1:113319-115819 GCF_003789085.1 Penaeus vannamei | reverse complement strand
ACCGCCACTGCTATCCCTTGTAATAGTGGTAGTAATGTTAAAACTATAATACCAATTACAATAATAATAACAATGATAATAATAAGAACAATAACAATAACAATGAAAATGATAATAATGATAATATTAATATTGATAGCAGTGATAATGATAATGATGTTTTAGGAAATGAAAATAAGAATGATAATGATAGAAATGCTAATGATAAAAATATTAATAATAATTATAATAATATTAATGATAATGACAATAATGATCATAATGATAGTAATAATGACAATGGTAATAATGATAGAAATAACATAACTACAATAATAATAACTATGATGATGAAGATAATGATAATAATGGTAATAATAATAATGATAATAACAATATTAATTATATTGATAATGATAAAAATGAGGACAATAACGATAATAATAATAATGATGATGATAATGATTATTATAATAACAACAGTAATGATAATGAAGACTATGAAAATAATGATGATAAGAATAATAACAAAGAAGCATAAAGATTGAAGTGAGAAGAACAGTAACAATGATTATAACAGTATTAATGATTGTGGTAATGGTAATAATAATACAAATAATAGTAATAATAATAATGTCAATAATAATAAATAGTGACAATAATAACAATAACAATAATAACCCCAACAAGTGCAACAAAGTAACTAAAGTAATATTTTCTATTTCCCTCCTCTCCTCTCTCCTCTCCCATCCCCCCCCCCTTTCTCTGCGTCCCCTCCCATCCCCTACCCCGTCCCTCTCCTTCCTCTACAGTCCTTCCCTTATACCCCTCCTTCCCTCCATTGCCTCCCTACCCCGTCCCCCCTCCATCTCCTGCATCCCTTCCCCTACCTCCCGTCTCCCTTCGATCCCTGCATCCCATCCCCTACCCCCCGTCCCCGTCCTTCCTCTGCAGCCCTTTCCTTGCCCCTCCTTCTACCCCTCCCCCTCCTTCCCCTCCACCCCGTCCCCCGTCCCCTTCCATCCCCTGCATCGCCTCCCTACCCCCGTCCCCTCGATCCCCTGTATCCCTTTCCTTGCCCTCCTCCTTCTACCCTCCCCCCCTCCATCCCTTCCCAATCCCTCCATCCCCCCCCTCCCTCCTCCTTCCATCTCCCCTCCCCCCCCTCCTCTTTCCTCTTCTCGCCGTTATGACCCTGGAAATTCGCCCTCTCCCTGGCAAATTACGTTCATGCTTAATTCAGGGCGGCAGATGCATGTCATTCCCCGGAAATCTGCTATTCTCATGTTCATATCGCGGTGTGAACGCGGTGATGAAGCCCCATTGACGGTGAGGGACGCCTGTTGATTCGATTTTGCGCGAAGTTATCAACAATCTGGTTCTTTTTCTTGATTTTTATTTTTATTTTTGGTGGGGGAGGGGGAGGGGGGGTTAGGGGGGAGGTTGTTTGATTTTGGTCTTGTTGTTTTGTGGGTTGTTTAGGTTTGTTTTTTGTGCATTCATGTGGTTGTCTTAGGTTATTCTTCTATTACACACGAACTCACAAGCAAACAGAGTGGCGTGAATGTGCTTATGTATCTATTTTCTCCATTTTTTCCAAATACATTTTTGGAATGCATTAATTTTTTTGTTTATTTATTTTATTGTTTGATTATTATTATTATTATTATTATTATTTTAATCATTTTAGTTTTATTTTGCTTGATATGTACAGTCTATGGCCATATATACGATTTAAAGTTCCGTCCATGATGTATAAACATATTTACTTTAGTTTTTCCTTACTAATTTGCCAAATCATTAATATGTTAATTACACATCCTACTATGTGTCCGATTCTTTTATTACAGGAAATACATTATCCACATTGGCAACACTCTTCAAATTAGCTGGTAATGAGCTAATTAATTCTGAAATGACGGTTTGATAACATTCATCGCCACTCTCATTAGCGACAAAATGAAGAAATGGTGCTACACTAATCGCCCATAATCTAATGTGCGAATAACAACAAAAACAAAACAACAGCCGAACGAGCCCCAGCCACGGATTCGAGCTAGAAGATTCAAAGATTCGAAGAAGAGAAAGAAGAAAAATAAAGTAGCAGAAGAAGATGAGCAGAAACAAAAATATGATAAAGAAGAGGAAGAAGAAAAATGTAGTAGCAGATGATGAACAAGAACAAGAAAATGATAAAGAACAAGAGAAGACGCGGCTGAGGGAGGGAGAGATCCCTAGGGAAACATTTATTACTCTTTGGATCTGTTTTTGTTTCTCTAATTCTCTAATTGGAAGTGCAAATGGCATAAAACACACACACACACACACACACACACACACACACACACACACACAGCAGCCGGACGAGCTCCTGAAGGGGATTCGAACCAGAAGATTCGAGACGGGGATTCGCATCTCGAACGAAGCCGCGTTATGAATCTTATCCGGAACGCAGACCTCACGCGGCCGACGTTTTCCAATATCCCTCTCATTCACTCTGAAGAGGTTCGGCATATCCGCC
>NW_020869910.1:95819-103319 GCF_003789085.1 Penaeus vannamei | reverse complement strand
TTTATTTCTGTCTCTTCTTTTCTCTCTCTCTCTCTCTCTCTCTCTCTCTTTCTGTCTTCTTTCTTCTCTCTGTCTTCTCTCTTCTCTCTCTTTCTCTTCTCTCTCACTCTCTCTTCTTCTCTCTCCTTTCTGTTCTATCTCTCTCTCTCTTCCTTGTCCCACTGCCTTTCCCCCCCCCTCTCTTCTATGTCTCTGTCCTGTTGTCTGTCTGTCTGTTTCTCTCTCTCTCTCTCTCTCTCTCTCTCTCTCTCTCTCTCTCTCTCTCTCTCTCTCTCTCTCTCTCTCTCTCTCTCTCTCTCTCTCTCTCTCTCTCTCTCTCGTTAATTGTCTTTAACTGTCTTTGTTAGAGTGTCTGTCTATGTGTCTATTTCTTTGGTTGTATGTCCTTTCTTCCATTGGCAGAAAAAGAAAGACAGACACCAAGAACAAGGAGATATAACTATAACCATACAATCAGACAGACAGACAGACAGACAACCCTAAAGTAAGAGGTTAGATGCGAGGACAGCTAGAGAATCAAACAGACAGACAAAGAGATTTCAAGAAGCACAAAGTTATTGTCAGCCGCAAAACTCTTACAGAAAACTATTTTTTTTTAGAAAGTAAGAATTATCCGTGCCAGAATTTTTATCTTTGAGAATATCAAAGAAATGGAAACTAAAGAGATTTAGAAAAGATTATGAAGATCCCTTTGGCCCAAAAAAATCTGAAGGAAAGTATTTTTTCTTTCTGTTACATGTTTAATTTTTCTCACAAGTCTCCAGTCAGAGAAATTATAATTATGGAATAATATGAAAATGGAATCCCATATAACATCCGGGACTGTCCGTTTTCACTGGGGGAAACTCTGCTTTCTTAATTATGTCAGATAATGAAGTGGGTGATAATGTCATGATAATATCAGGAACTATATGGTTGATAATGTTAATGGTAGTGGTAGTATAATATTTCATGATCATGGTAAAAATGTTAATAATTACAGGAACATGATTTATAACAGGAAATTACTTTTGTATCAAAATATCAAAGGAAGTAAACAGATAAAGATGAAATCTTAATTCCTCTTTTTTGTTCCTTTTTTTTTCCTCATATAATTTTTTCTCTTCCTCCTCCCTCCCTCCCCCTCCCTTCACCCCAAACTACTTCCTCTCTCCTAAGCCCTTCCTGTTCCCCACCAACCACACCCCATGCCAACCTCGAACCCATTTTCTATCAACAATCCCCCACCACTATCCCTCACCCCCTCTCCTATATACTATTAACAATATCCCTCATTCCCCTCCTCTTTCCCCTATTTTAAGAAACATCCCCTTTCCCTCCCCATCCGTTTTCCATCTTCCTCCTCCTCCTTTTTTCTCTCTACCCCCTTCCCCCTCCTCTTCAAAATTACCTATCTATCTGCCCTACCTCCTTCCTTCCCTACACCCCCTCCCATACCCATATTCCTCCCCACCCCCATTCCCCTCAAAGATACCCCCTCCCCTTCCCCTATCACACATCCGCATCCCTCTCTCCCCTTCCTTCCTCCCCATCCCCACCCCTTCCTCCTTCCCCCCATTCCCCAACCCTCCTCCTTCCTCCCCATCCCTAAATCCCTTCCATCCTTTCCCATTCCCCAACCCTCCTCCTTCCTCCCCACCCCAAATCCTTCCTCCCCATCTCCCTACCCTCTCCCAACATCCCCACCCCTCCTCTTTCCTCCTACCTCCCCATCCCTAACTCCCTCCATCCTCCCATTCCTCACCCCTTCCTCCTTCCTCCCCATCCCACCCCTCCTCTTTCCTCCCCATCCTCCACCCCTAATCCTTCCTCCCCATCCCCCCCTTCCTCCTTCCCCCCCATCCGATACCCCTCTACCAACATCCCCATCCCCACCCCTAATCCTTTATCCCTATCTCTATTATCCCCTCCTCCTTCCTTCCATTCGCAACCCTTCCTCCTTCCTCCCCATCCCTAACTCCCTTCCATCCTTCCCATCCCCCTACCCCTCTCCCAACATCCCCACGCCTAATCCTTCCTTCCCATTCCCCATCCCTCCTCTTTCCTCCCCATCCCCACCCCTTCCTACCCTCCTCCCTATCCCTAACTCCCTTCCATCCTCCCCATTCCCCAACCCTCCTCTTCCTCCCCCCCTACCCCTCTCCAACATCCCCACCCCTAATCCTTCCTCCCTATCCCCACCCCTTCCTCCTTCCTCTTTCTTCCCCACCCCTAATCCTTCCTCCCATCCCCCACCCCTTCCTCCTACCTCCCCATCCCTAACTCCCTTCCTCCATCCTCCATTCCCAACCCTCCTCCTTCCTCCATCCTCCCCATTCCCCCCTCCTCCTTCCTCCATCCTCCCCATTCCCCAACCCTCCTCCTTCCTCCCCCCCCTAATCCTTCCTCCCCCTCCCCCTACCCCTCTCCCAACACCCCCCCCCCCCCCCCTGCCCAAGCTCTTCCAGTGCTGATGCTGATCACATAAAGATCCCTCGACACAAGAGCGTGGTGCAGTAAGGATAAATTGGGCGCGGACTCAGGGAAGATGAAAACCGTGCTGTATCATCCAGGCTGGAGGGTAATTCATCATAGTCTATGAATATTCAGATCTCGGTTATTTCTCACTGTATTTCTATAAAGAAAGAAGAAGGAAGAAGAAAAAAGGGGAATAAGCTGTATGAATTTTTATTTTTTTTTTTTTTCGCTTTTGATATATATGTTTTTTAAAAGTTTCTTCTTTCTCCCTCTCTCTGTAAATGATCTTAGTATGAAAAATTTCTTTCTCTTTTAATTTTCGACGTCTTGTGTTTCTGCCTCTCAGCCTAGTCTATAGGATATATATATATATATATATATATATATAATATAGTATATATATATATATATATATATGTATATATGAAGGTATATTATTATATATATATATATATGTATGTATATATATATATATGTATATATATTATATATATATATAGAGAGTATATTATATATATATATATATATATATATATAATAGTATACCTACTAATATTAAACATACTATATATACATACTATATACATATAGAATATAGATAGATATAGTATATATATATATATGATACTTAATATATCATATAACATAATGATATATATATAGTTATATAGAGGATATATATATTATATAACTCACACTATAATATATAATACATACATATATAGATATATAGTGATGTATAAAATATTAGAGATATTATAGAATATATATATATATACGATATGAAGATAGTATATAACTTATAGTTGGTAAAATAACTAATAACATACAAATATACTTATGAGCTATATAAATTATCTAAATAACTATATATATAAATAGTATATATAATATATATAATATCCATATAGTAATGCATCACTCACCTCGTTTATCTATACCGCCATTTCTATACCAATACATACATATATATCTCATAGCGTTCACCTAATATAATTATCAACTATAATCAAATTTATCGCCGCCAGTGATATATATATATAGTAATATATGTAAGCATCGACAAGCTATATTATAACATTATTGACCAGTCTCGATATAAAAGCAAAAATTGCATATATATATATATATATATATATATTATTAAATATATATAAAATCTCATTTTAGTTGTATGCACGAGTATAGTAGTTGATAATACTACTGAATAAAAGATAGTGAATAAATTTTGAATACACTATATATATTTTATATAATATTTATATATGTATCATAATATATATATATATAATATAAATATATATATAAATTATATATACTATGTATATAACATTAATAAGTATAGATACACTAGTAGAAGAAGAGTATAAATTATATGACATAGTAGAGTAATATAAGTGACAATATCTGATAATAAAACATACAAAGCACTAAAGTGCCAATAACCTCAATATTTTCAAAACAGGGGAAATACTCACCCTCAGCCTAGTATATTAATGATATATATATATGTATATATCTAGGTACTGTTGCTGGATAGAACTCGTACTAGTCACCATAAGGTATCCTAGTAGGTAAATCATATGTGGCATTCAAGATACTACATATACATGGTTACTAACTATATATAATGACTATATGGAATCCATGTGACTATTTATCTATATTAACACGCAGAGTACAAATAAACTCATATATTCTATGTAGCAAGCTAGTACTAGTTATCGGACATACGCATAGTTTCAGCGTTACGTTAAAACATTAACTCTACAAACGCGTTACGTTCTTTCACGCTGCTAGCTAGACTAACGCCGATATATGATAAATTAGACCTGTGAGTATCTAATGGCCCATCACTCACGCAGCACATCACGCTCCATTCTTATTCATTACAATATTCTACAGCGAGATATATACGGTATCGCATATATATAATATTACTCATACGAATCTAGATATAACAAAGGGTATATATCATAAGTGTTGTATTTCATATTCATATTTGACCAATACAATAAATTCATAAATGACTACTAGAATATAACAATATTAGTTTATGATCAGTTAACCTTAAACATATTTTAATTTGCTATTTCATCCTTATATATTATAGCATTACTTTACTATGATGTCGTCTCGACATTGAGGTATTTCACTTCCCTCTCATAGTACCTATAGCATTAAATTATTGAATCTCTAGACTGGTCCTTATCTGATCTAGTATAGTCTCATATCAAGTCACCCTCCACCTTTTCCATCATTATTCGTGATCTCTACTCGTCGTATTCACTTTCTATACTTCTCTCTACTGCCTCTCTCTCTCTTCTCTCTCTTCTCCCTCATCTCTCTCTCCTCTCTCCGCTCTCTCTCTCTCTCTATATTATACATACATATATATGTATGATGTACTACTATATATGTATATACTATATATATATATTTTTTGTGTAATAAATATACTTACTCATCGTTGCTATTGTAGTCTTAGTTACCTATAATCAATTATACTTAATATCTATGTAAGTGGAATTCCCGCAAATCCTTTACACGGGTAGGGCCTTGACCTCTCCAACTTTACTCACTCGTAGCCTGACTCGATACTTCTATTGTACTCACTATTTATCTATTTTTTTAGTTCGTAGTAGTACCATATGAAAGTACATATATTAAATCTCGAATTATCGTTAGTACATATTATTTACGCCTATATCTTCTTGCTCATTAATCGTTAGTATAAACAATATTATATATATTATAATTAATATATAATATAATATACAATATCATAATATATAATATAATATATATTATATATATATATAATTAAACTATATATTATACATATATAATAATATATGCATATATATACTATATATATATATATATATATACTATATATATAGTATATACTAATATATATCATAATACTATATATTTATATATTTTATATCATACATATATATAAATATTTTTATAACCAACCACTAATACATATTTATGTTAATATATATTAATAATAAATATCACTATATTATATATTATATTTATTATTAATATATATATATAATATTATACTATATTATATTATATATTATATATATATATATTTATACTATATAAGCATATTAATTAATACACTACATATCATATACATATCATACATACCATTACAATATAATATATATATATAATATTAAACTTATATATATATATATATTAATTAATATTATATATATATATAGCTATATATATTAATAACAAATTAATATATATATACTATAATGTTTGTTATATTATATAAACCAATATATATTTACATATATAGATAATAAAATATAGGATGATCATGCTAAGAGTATAGATAGTTAATAATATAGATATATGTATAAGATAAAATATATAAGTATAGAGATTATTAAGATATATTATAGATACGATGATATGTATGTATATATAATGAAAGATATATAATATAATATATATATAATATATAGCTAATAATAATATATACTACATATAATATATTATAATATTATATATATTAAATAATATATTATATATATATATAATATTTATATTAGTCGTATAGTATATGATACCTATAAGATATCTATATTAAAGATATTCGTATATGGTTATGATCTATCTATCTCTCTCTAATATATATATACATATGGTGTTTTCAGTGTGTGTGTATATGTTTGTTCCTTCGTGCGTGCATCAGTAGTCTCAGAACGGGAAAGGAGGAGAGGAATCTCAACTTTTAACACACTTTTCTCTGCCGAGTAAATACACACTGACTCCTCCTTATCTCTTGCACTAAGAATACAAAGATACGAAACAAAGATAAAAGTCAAAAACTCCGCCGCCTTTTTCGGAGGGCCGGAAAGGGCGCGATTTGATGTGTGTTGAACAGCCTGATTGTCTGCAACGGAGCTCTTCCTTAACGACTTCCGGCCTCGTTGCACTGGGGGCTCGGGTGCTGAGGGAAAGAAAGAGGGAGGAGGGATAAAAAGAAGGGAGGAGGGAGGGAAGAGGAGAGAGAAGAGAGGAGGGGAGGGAAGAAGAAAAGAAAGAGGGAGGAGGGAAAGGAAGAGAAAAAGAGGGAAGAGGAAATAAAGAGGGAGGAGAAACATAAGAGGGAGGAGGGAAAGGGAAGAGGAAGGAGGGAGGAAGAAGAAGAGGGAAGAAGAGAAAAAAAGAAAGAGGGAGGAGGGAGGGCAGAGGGAAGAGGGAAATTAAGAAGGATGAGGAGGGAAAGAAAGAAGGAGGAGGAGGGAAAGAAAGAGGAAGGAGGGAGGGAAGAGAAAAAGAAATAGGAGAGGAAGAGGGGCGAAAGAGGAGGAAGAAGAGAGTGGATAATGGAAGAATAAAGGCAGAGGATAGAATCAGAGAGAGAAAGATGGATTAGGAAAGAGTTAGGAGAGAGAGGATGATTGGAAAAGGAGAGATAAGTGGTTTCTGAAGGAGAAGGAGGAGGAAGAAGAGAAAAAAAAATCAGAAAGAAGAGAAGAAAAAACAGAGAGATCAAGAGAGGAAGGAAAAGAAAGAGATAGGCAGATAGATAGATGAATAGATAGATAGATAGATAGATAGATAGATAGATAGATAGATAGAAGAGTAGAGAGATTAGAGGAGAGAGAGAGAGAGAGAGAGAGAAAGACTTGACAAAGGGAAAAAAAAAGACAGAGAAAGAGACTGTCTAAGGATAGATAAATAGAAGAGATAGCACCCGGAGAGATAAATACCCACGTGTGTTTTTTAATCGAATTAAGAGCGTTAATGAGCTCAGAACTCTACTCGTCTCTAATGAGCAAGTCGGAGGCTGAATTGTTTAACTCTTCTTAAAATGAGACCCTGAGTGTGCCTAAGTCTTTCCAACTCAGAAATTTATACATTAGGACTAGATCTTTTATACATTTTACTTCTTATATATCATTCGCCTTTCAGTTCAGGCTTTGTACTTTTTTGTTGGCTTTGTTTCTTCATTTGTCCTTTATCTTTATTTTTTAATTACTTTTTATTATGTTTCGTTATTTGTTA
>NW_020869910.1:25000-28280 GCF_003789085.1 Penaeus vannamei | reverse complement strand
TGAAGGACCGTCCTCTTTGAGGATGCAGAACTGGAGAACATGGAATATGAGCCAATGTTCAGACGGTACTAGTAAGACTCACTTTTGTCGACATATAATTCATTACTGAAGTAATAATAATTCATCCAGCTTCGGACGTCACTCAATTGACCAGAGCAACGTCCTGCGGATATTTCCGAGCTGGATAGCTGACACCAATGTTCTACAAGGATCTGAGTATCCTATTAAGACACAAAAATCCTCGACCAACACTCTTTTTATTTCATTAGTAGTTTCTTTGTGATACATAATATTTCCTAGTATTATGACTATACAAGCGATTCATAATTTAAAAACGTGTGTGTGTGTTTGCTGTTTGTGTTTGGTGTGTGGTGGTGTGTGTGCATAGATACATGCTAGTGAGATATCGTATCGATAGTTAGTAGTATAGTCGATCGTATGTTGTGTGCGCATGTTGTGACTAGTAAAAGTAGTTACTCAGCATGTGTGTGTGTGTGGTTTGTGTGTCCTGCTGTCTGTTGTGCGTGTGCGTATTGTGTATGTGGTGTCTGTACTATAATATTTGTATTAGTGTTATGTATGATTATGTGTATGTGTATGTATTAGTGATATATGTGATGTGATATGTTATGATATTATAGTGTGTGTATGTGTGTATGTGTAGCGCACTAGCGACTAGCGCATACAGACACAACGCCAAACACATCATGTAAAAATGTACGTGTTATAGCAACTATAATATATATTATGAATATTATTTACACTTCACACCACGTACACAACTCACACACAAATATATAATAGGTATAATATATACAAACCCAATTAGTATATAATATAAAATATGAGCAATAAGATATACCTATATAATTCACTCGTTAACCGTGGCAGCATAAATATCTTTGATATATTACCACGAGACACATTTACTAACATTTCTTGTTATTATTGATTTATAATTATTTCATACCATCATCGTAGAGACTGGTTATGTTTGTTGGTGAGAGATATGATAGTATTATTGAGTAGACTATGGAGTATTGTGTGTGTAGAGTGATAGTGAGTATGTGTTTGGTTAATGTTAGAATTAAGTGTGAGTGTATGTTGTTGAGAGTTTATATATCTATACATATATATATTATTATTATAAAAGGTTATATAGTTATATCATAATATGATAGAAGTATAATATATATATATTATTATAGTATAGTATATAAATATGTAACTAAATATATACACATTAATTTATGAATATACAATGTACTATATATATATATATATATAATTATATATATATAAATATATATATATATATATAATAATAATTATGTGTGTTTGTGTGTGTGTGTGTTATGTATGTATATATAACACATATTTTATAAATATACAAAGATATATATATATGGAGTTTATATATATTATAGTAATATATATATATCATATATTATATTCTATGTATTTATATACTTACTATAATAGTACTTATAGAACCATATAGTACATATATATTATATATTATATAATAGGTATATTTATTAGTATACAGTATATTAATATAGCCTGATATAAAGATATAGTATCAATTATATGATATATATAATATGTAATAGTATCATATACACATCACATACACACACACAACACACACACACATATATAATAATATATATATATATATTATATATATACATATATATATATGTATATATAATATATTAATACATATATGAACCGTATCCATGTTGACAAATGTGGAAAAGGTATAAATGAGACTGGATATCGTCATAAAAATACAACAATTTCTTCATCAGAAATACATGTATTTCTGATGAAGACGTAATCGATCCGTTTAATACATAGTTTGTATTGTGAAGATATCCAGTCTCATTATTAGCTTTTCCACATTTGTCAACATGGATACGGTTCCATATAGTATATATATGTATATTATATATGTAAAATTATTTATATACATTAAATAATCTATATATATACAATATAGATTATATATATAATATTATAGTATATAAAATAATTATCTATGGTTGTAACACACGAACACACACACACACACACACACACCACACACACACACACACCTACATACATATATATTAAGTATTATATATAATATTATAAATATATAGTATGATATACATATATATATATACTAGTATATATCTATATATAATATAGTAGTCATATATATATATATATAATAATAATATATAATATATATATTAATGTACACACACACACACACACACGACACACACACACACACACACACACACACAACACACATATATATATATATATATATAATATATATATATTGAGTATACTAGTATAATATAATATATATATTTATTTTATTTTATATATTTAAACCATACTATATTCAGATAAATCTAACAACATAATGCAACATTTTTCAAGTTTATAACCCGCATAGTCTAAACTTTAAACATCCTATTATTACACATCAAATGGTTTACGCAAATGAGACAACCTCCTTTCTAACAACACGATTATCTTGTTATTGTTTTTAGCGATTGGTGGTCTCTTCTTCTTCTTTATTGCGTGACGTCGGCAGAAAACCTCCCAGATTTCGCGTCCTTCCCCGACTCTCAGTCACCGGGAAATGGCTGCACACACCGGCAACAGGATTCCAGAGGAATTTCTGAATTAAATCACCTGACCCACGCAAGTGCAATTTTAGTAAGCAATTTCTTCGACCGACGCCGAGAAGAAGACGATATACACTCTGTGTTTCTATTTATATTCTCTATCTATATAATTCTATCTTCTATCGATATGTATCATATATGATGTAGAACAAAAGAATTATATGTACAATATCAAATATATAGTATAATTATAGCTTGTATATTATAGTATTAGGTCTATAAGTTAGTGATATACTATATATTATGATATAGTAACTTAGGGTGTGTGTGGTGTGTGTGTGTGTGTGTGTTGTGTAGTGTAGTAGTTGTGTGAGTTGTGTGTGTGTCGATGTCTACATGATCTATATATATTAATATGGTATAGCAGTTAATATAAGAGATAAGTATATATAATATATTAATTATATAATAGTAGTAATATATTATGTGTTATGTTATTGTATGTATGTATACCACACACACACACACACCCACACTACACAGCGCGCGCGCGGGGCACACACACACAACACCCACACACCACACACACAGCACACATACTATAATATAATATATATAATAGCACATAGTATAGTAATTATTATATA
>NW_020869910.1:7500-10000 GCF_003789085.1 Penaeus vannamei | reverse complement strand
CCTTCCTTAGGGCATAGATGATACAGAATAACATAGATATAGAATGCCGATTGACTTTGGGAAAAGCGACCGTGAAATACCCACCGTGAAATATTGGCAGATATTATCCTGTACAAAACGAAAATAAAGAAATGAAAAGGAAAGAGAGTGAGAGAGGAAGCTGTAGGACCCTGAGAGAGTTATTTGAGGAAAAAACCTGGGTAATAGATTTAGCTAGTTGCGGGGTACCCAATATTTTACAGCTAGCGTGGACCCAGTGAATGGATAGTAATGGAGTCGTCAGCATTGTGCCGAAGTTCGAGTCCGCAATAAGAGCGATTAAAAGTGGTCAGTGTAAAATGCAGGAGACCTTGAGAAAAAAACAAAACAAAAAACAAACAGCATATCCACATTTCAGAGTAAATAGAAAGGGACGAAAATGGTCGGCCATGAAAAATTCCAAGCGTGCAAATAAACAGTAAATGTGCAAACTAAATCTCTTCAGTTACGATGAGATTAGTAAAGTAAAACCACAGATCAAAGGCTCGTATTAAAGACTATATAACTGAAAATTCCTGTTTCAACGGAACGGACTTACATGTTCAATTCAAATCTATTAAATTCCTAGTTCGGCTTCTCAGAACCGTAAAATTAGACGGTGAGTACAACGAAAAGTGAAATTATTTAACGCCAACATGTCTTAACCAGATATTCGACGATAGTTCAGTTTTGCGAATACATACAACGACTCTTCTGCACGATATTTCCCATCCACGGGGTCAGCTCGCCCAAAACAAATGGAGAAGGAAACAGTAGTCTTTTTTTTTTTTTTTTTTTTTTTTAATATACTTTTACGCACGCTAACTCAAAACAGAGGGGGGGAAGACACTGCTATACACCTGTATATCGAATCAATTGACATACAGATAGATAGATAAATAGATAGATAGGTGGATCAAAAGAAATAAAACAAAGATAATGATGAAAATGAGGTTCTTGGGTAGATGATGAAACTGATGCTTACGATTGGAGTCAAGGAAAACACTGAACACCTCTGTCAGTTCTCTTTGATACCCCATCCTCCTCTAAGGCAGGAAATCCACCACGATTACGAACAGCGCTTACATCACACCGCTATACGAGAAAGGTCAGAAGGAATAACCTTTGCAAGTCCGAACAACCGGTATAGTATGATATCAAGTGAGTAATCTGCGTTGCATTTCCTCTCTACTGAATTACTGGGGTTATTCAACTAGGATTCTGGGAATGTATATACTTGGATTTCAAAAAGACCTGACAAAGTAGCACAAGGGACTCTTATGGAAACCTTTAATGGGAAAGGCAAGGAGGTGCAGTCATCAGGCGGAAACACTCTTTTTGCCACGTCTTGTATCAGTTATGTTTGGAAGATGGGGAAGGCGAAAAAGGAAGATGGTGTAAAAAAAAAAAAAAAAAAAAAGAGAGAGAGAGAGAGAGAGAGAGAGAGAGAGAGAGAGAGAGAGAGAGGGGGGGGTGGAGAGAGAGAGAGAGAGGAGAGAGAGAGAGAGAGAGAGAGAGAGAGAGAGAGAGAGAGAGAGAGAGAGAGAGAGAGAGAGAGAGAGAGAGAGAGAGAGAGAGAGAGAGAGAGGAGAGAAAGAGAGAGAGAAAGAGTGACTACTGGTACGGCAGAAAAGCTCCCGATTGGTGTCCTGTGCATGCGGGGTGAAACAAACAAAATGGCGGCGTTGTGATAAGGGGAACCACTCTCAGTTAGGTTTGGATAGACCAGGTTAGGTTGGACCCGTACTTATTACCTAAAAATGATGTCCATGCGAATGTGTTTGCCGTACGCCTGGCCGCAAGTAATCTGGTGTCGAACGCTCCTTGCAAATGATTCATCGCAAAGTGGATGGAATTGAACTCCAAGTACCATCTAATCAGTTGCATTAAAAGAGACAGAAAAATATGAAAACAGGAGAATCAGTATCAATACGCTTTGAGAGAGAGAGAGAGAGAGAGAGAGAGAGAGAGAGAGAGAGAGAGAGAGAGAGAGAGAGAGAGAGAGAGAGAGAGAGAGAGAGAGAGAGAGAGTTTTTTTATGGTGAACCCGCAATTCTCAAAAAACGATCCCCAACTTGAGACACACGTAACGAGAGTAATCATGTAAGCAAATAAATATTCAATAAAGGCAATCGTTAATCCTGCGTTAATTTTCAGGAGTTATGGGACCATTGAGAAGTAACCCACTGTATGTTGCAGTACTATGGAGTCCCAGCTTCTCCCTCTCGCCCACGGGAAGGTCCGAAAAAGGTTTCATGTGGTTTACGTAGCGACCCGACAAAGCCCTTTCAACAGTTCGACTGCCGAGCGAAATTTGCGCAGTGGAGGAATTTGAAGTTTTCAATAAAAGAGAAACAAGAGGTCACAGAAAAAAAGCTAAAAAGTTTATAGATATAAAGAATTTAGATTTCCAAATGGAACTATCGAAGAGTGGAACAACTTTCCGGAAAAAGGTGTGTCAGAAACAATAGAAAACGTTATA
>NW_020869909.1:125417-130180 GCF_003789085.1 Penaeus vannamei | reverse complement strand
CCACACACATTCTCTCTCTCTCTCTCATTACACACACAAACACACACACACACTCTCACCAGCACACTCTTCACACTCCATTAACACACTTCGCTCTCCTCTCTCTCTCCTCTCTCTCTCTCTCTCCTCTCTCTCTCTCTCTTCTCTCTCTCTCTCTCTCTCTCTCTCTCTCTCTCTCTCTCTCTCACAACACACACACACACGCACAATCTATCTTCATGCTGGCTTTGTTGGATTCCAATTTGAGTCGTGGTTGGCCGTGCATGATGAGTAGACATGGCTGCTGTCTGTTCTGGTGAAAAAAAAATTTGGTGAAGAACATTGTCCTCAGATCGTCCGGGTAACTTGAAATTCATCTTAACGGAAGAAATAAGAGATCAAATGGTTTATAAGATTTAAAAATTAATAATAAAATAATAATTAATTAATAATTATAATAATTTTTTACGTGGGGTTCAGGCATCTCGCTTTTGGGAAGATACGAGAAATTCAGCCGTCGCAAAAACGACAAAAGCCAAGGACAAACAATACAATGTGAAGACAATATAACTACATTAAAAGAATAAAATATCCGACACGATTCCTGCAAGTCATTGTCGTGAATAACGCCCTTGGTCAGCGAGAGGATCCCGGCGTGACTCAGCAGATTCACTCGATGACGTAAGAGGGATGTGCCGTGATGACTGCAGATCCTCGCTAATGAGTAATTGGCAACTTAACGGTTCTGCGACTGTTGCCATATTGCGTTTTCTTTCTCGACTGGAATCTTACCTAATGCGACTTCATGGTGGTCTTTTCAACCTAATTGAATTAAAGACGCACATATATCTAAATAGATATACATATAATATAAATATAAAAGTTAGTAATGTTACGTACTAAACTTTCTTTTGTAAGTAATGGCGCCTCGAAGACGGTGTGCATACGTTATTTTTTTCCCCTGGAAGATGCAGTGCCGTCTGGCGTACAGAAAGGGGTAATTGGCCTGAAGCAAAAACGAAGTACGAAACAGAAAGCAGAAACCCAAGGCCACGCACAAGCCAAAGGATGAAGCTTGCACGCGGTCGGATGCACACAATTTCCCTGTTTTTGCCGTTGCAGCGAAATTGCATATAAATTTGATAATAAATCTCTAGAAAATAGGGAGACAGGAAGGGATCAGAGGCCACGAGAAAACTGCCGAGGCGGAGATTCTAGAGAGACGTAAATAAACGATTTAATTCGCAAGGTACAAGTAGAATCTAAGAAGGTAACTCACGGGCGGTTTTATAGGCAACTTTCGTCTCAGCCGATAAAGAAAAATACCAAAGATAGGATAAAGATGATAAAAGAACAATCAACTATCATCCGTAACTTAGTATTTTCTTTCTTTCTCTTTCTTTTCTTCGCGCTCGAGGTCACTGCCTCTCTCTCTCTCTCTTTCTCTTTCTTTTTCTTTCTCTCTCTTTTCTTTTAAAAGAACGATCAACTATCATCCGTAACTTAGTATTTTCTTTCTTTCTCTTTCTTTTCTTCGCGCTTGAGGTCACGCGAGGCAACTGAGGCGAGCTTGACCCACAAAAAAATTCCGTTACAGGGGAAGGCGATGGGGCTTTCTCCTGCCGGATGGCGTGAGCGGGAAGGGTTTTTTTTTCGGCACCTACAGATTGCTTCGTTCCTCGTTTTAAATCCCTCCGTTCGTGTAAACTTACGAATCAATCGGGCTTTCTGGACAGGGTGTACCGGCCGGCGTTCACTACCTCCATGAATTCATCAATGGCAAACGCCTCTGAACAACACCCTACCGTTATCAGTGAAACCTCCACGACCGCGCGTTGGCGAGTGACCCGTGACCCGTGACCCGTGACCCGTCCTCCCAGAGCAGGCAACAGAGAGAGAAGACTCGAGAGACGTATTTGAGTACTCATCATGATGCACCTTGAGACATTATCTTAAACTCGATAAAACGATGATAATGAAAAAGAACTAAGCATCGCACATGAAGTCCTCAGTAAAATCAAATATATATCTACGATGAATAATGTCGTTCAGTTACGCCTCTTGTCACGCCGGCGAAGATAACACACTGTCTTTCCCCGCATTGAAATCAAGTGAAAGGTGAGAATGACACTAGTGACCCAAGTCGTTTTATCTACCTAGCGAGAAAGTCCTTAAGGAAGGACGTAGAATGACGTGGCAGGAACGCTACGGTTGTACGTGACCAGCGAAGTACACGTTCAAACAATGTCCTGTGTTCGTGCATATTCTTTTTCGCTATAACCGAGTTAAACTTTTATTTTGTGTGTCCGTGATGATATACACAGCGTGTTATATATATATATATTATATATAATATATATTATATATTATATATATATATATATATATAGAGAGAGAGAGATAGAGGAGAAGAGAGAGAGAGAGAGCGAAAACAGGAAAGCTCACCCCCCTAAGGAGAGAGAGAGAGAGAGAAGCGTTGGAAAAGCCGAGGGAATTGCATCACAGTCGCGGCCTCATCCGACCGTGAAACAACTTCGTGGAGATTCCATTTCTATCCCTTACATCATCAATTCCATTAAATTTGATCTAGGTCGCTTCGAACTACCGAATCTATGTAAAAAAAAGTATCCAAGGGAAAAAATGACTATATATTTTCTTATTTGCTTTGCAGGGATCAAACAAAACGTAATCATTTGTAATATTATTCTTATCCTTTGTTTTCAGTTCTTCCTCCTGTGCCTGATGGTAGCAGCCTCCAAGCAGCGCCCCAATCCACAGAAGTCAAAGCGGTAATTAAATGGTCCAATATGTATGATAAAAATCAAAATCATACCTTATCGTCATATCTGATAACTGTCAACCCTGAAGTCTTGCAACCTGTGTGACTAAGGATCGATGCTTTGATTCTAATCATTCCTTTTACTTTATTCCTTTTTACTTTCTCAGCCAATGCCGTATCAGTTTTCGTACGGAGTCAACGTGCCCGAAACCGACGACATCAAAGAGCACAAGGAGACCACTTCACCGGAAGGAAGAACCGAGGGAGAGTACCGCTGGCTGCAGCCCAATGGCCTCTTCAGGTAGCCTCGCCCGACGTCCTTTTGAAATGGCGTGGTCGCATTGCTTGCTATATCGGTGCTGTTCTGTTTTCCTGCCGTTTTAATGTTCTCGTTTTCTTCTCTCTGTTTTCGTTATTGACTTGGTTACTTGACTGGTTTTGTGTGTCCTTTCTCTGCCGCAGGATCGTTTCGCTACTACGTCGACGGCGACTCCGGCTTCCAGGCCGTCTAGTGAGCGAGGAGAGGGCCCGGTCGTTGAGAACTACTACAGGAACTCCCTCAGCGGCGACAGCTCGGCGGGCCTCGCCTCCTCTGGCGCCCTCAGCTTCGGCAAGAGCTTCGACGGCTCCCAGGGCAGCATCGCCGCCGTCAACGTCATCAAGGCGCCGCGCCCGAGCCTCAACCGGCCAGCCCGCTGTTGCCCGGCAGGCCGGCTGTCAGCGCTCAGCCGGCCTATAGTGTGCGCAACCAATCAACAGCGCTTCAGGCAGCAGTCAGCGCCCAGTCTGCCTTCAATCGCCAGCCTGCAGTCAATGCTCAGCTCTCCTTTAACCAGCAACCTTTGGCGACTGCTCAGTCATCCTTCGGCAGCCAGCAACCTTTGGCGACTGCTCAGTCATCCTTTCGGCAGCAGCAACCTTTGGCGACTGCTCAGCATCTCTTCGGCAGCCAGCAACCTTTGGCGACTGCTCAGTCATCCTTCGGCAGCCAGCCCTCCTTCAACGCCCAGGCAGCTTTCGGCAGCCAACCCTCGGTCAACCCCAGGCATCTTCGGCAGCCAACCCTCGCGTCAACGCACAAGCGGCATATAACAACCAGCCCTCTTGGTCAACGCACAAGCGGCCTTTAACAACCAGCCCTCAGTCAGTACTCAGGTAGCCTTCAACAGCCAGCCTGCTGTTAGCAGTCAGGCAACGTTCGGCGCCCAGCCTTCAGTGAACGCCCAGTCTTCGTTCAACTCACAGCCATCGGTTAACGCCCAAGTGGCAGTCAACACCCGCCCGCTCAGCGAACGCCCAGGCAGCCTTCACCTCCCAGCCCCCAGCCGCCGCACCGGCGTCTTACAACAGTCAACCAGTGGTTGCTACTCAGTCAGCGGCCGGTCGGCGACCAGCTGCCAGTAGCCAGCCAACAGCCACTCGCCGACCAACAGCCGCTCGTCAGCCGACAGCCGCTCGTCAGCCGACTGCCACCCGCCAGCCGGCCGTCAGTCCCCAGCCAACCTACGCCTCTCAAACTCCCGGCTTTGCTTCTCAGGCTTCCGGCTTCGCTTCGCAGGCCCAGGCTTCGCGCCACAGATTCCTGGCTTCGCAGTCCAGACCCCCGGATTCGCCCGTCAGCAGAGCTTCAACAAGAAGAGCTTCAGCAGCAAGAAGAGCAGCAGTCAACAAAGCAGCAGCCAGCAGGAGAGTTTCAGTAGTTCGTTCTCCGGGGGATTCGTCGATGGAGGATTCATCAACGGAGGAATCATCGATGGAGGAATCATTGATGGAGGAATAATCGACGGAGGAATCATCGACGGAGGAATCATCAATGACAGCTCTTACGAGGACTCGACGGGAGACAACTACCAGGGTTGAACACCTGGCCCCCTCCGCCTCCCCTAATTCCCTACCAACTCCCTTCGCCTCCCCATAATTGCCCACCAACTCCCCACATAGCCCCGTCACTTACCCCAATTCCCCCACTGGCCCCTTACCTCCCCTAATTCCCCATCTGGGCCCC
>NW_020869909.1:105417-120417 GCF_003789085.1 Penaeus vannamei | reverse complement strand
TATGAGGAAGGCAGGTTCCCAGATCCCCTCGACCGCCGTAGCTACTACGAATGCCTGATTATTGGTGGGCTGATGAAGCGTGCCCGTACCAGTGCCCCCATGGTTATGTGTGGAAGGCTAACGACTCTGGTGATGGAGGAGCGTGTGTGGAGGACCACGAGATGAATCTGTATGACTACTTCACCCGCTGTAGCATTCCACAGGGGATGTGTCCTGATGAGACTACAGGTATGTAGATTCTAGTTGAAATTTGATTAAAGGTACAAGCTTTTCCTTTGAATGTTTGGCCATTGAGCAGCAAACTATATCTAAACAGATAGTTGAAGATTGATTTTAGTGCCCGATAAATGTGGGGTCCACCAGTTGGGGGGGAGTGGAACCTTAAAAGAACGTATATTGCTGAAATTTTGTTTGGTAGATTTCCAGTGCTTGATATGCTGCAGAAATGCTCCTGTGATGTCTAAGAAATGTGTAATATAACCTTACTTGGTCAAGTCATTACTTTCAGATCCCTGTCTGGCAAACAACGGCGGCTGCAATGCCAATGCAGACTGCTTAACAATTAATGGAGGTGTGAGTTGCACTTGCAGAGCAGGGTACAGTGGTGATGGATATACATGTATAGGTGAGTTTGCACAAATAAAATCTTGGCAAATTTTATATAGCTAAGTAAGGTACACACCGCACAATACATTCCTTGCACTATATCCCCAGATGTTGATGAATGTGCTGTGGCCAACGGCGGATGTTCTGCAAGTGCCACGTGTACAAACTCTGATGGCAGTTTCCAGTGCAGTTGCTTAGCAGGATACACTGGTGACGGCTTCACCTGCATTGGTGAGTGCTTGCAAAAGCGGATGCTTTTTTGCCTTCAAGTAATTGAGGTTGGTTAATGACTGGTCTTGTACCTACAGATGTTGACGAGTGCTTGGTTGCCAATGGTGGATGTGGTGCAAATGCTTTTGTAGCAATACTCCAGGCAGCCGTGACTGCACCTGTAAATCAGGTTCACTGGGGATGGCCTAGTTTGCACAGGCAAGTATAAAGGAAATGTAAAAATTCTAGCATTAATTACCCTTGATTGTTAATTTATATTGGGTACCTTCTGAAATGCCTTGCAGACGTTGACGAGTGTCTGGTGGCTAATGGTGGATGCCATGCTAATGCGGACTGTAAAAAATGATGTTGGTGGCAGAACTTGCACTGTCATCCTGGTTACACTGGTGATGGACTTCAATGTACTGGTAAGAAAACTGAAAATGCATAATTGTAAAATCTGTTTATTGTATAGTGGACTAAGGAATCTAATGCCATCAAATATGCTGTATTACATATTCCTATTTGTGCTACTAACCCACTTGCCTTAACAGTAAGGATAGATACCTAGTACTTGACTGTCTAGTTCTTTAGTAATTACCATCTACAGTGATAATCTATGACCAGCCCTTCTAAGCGTTTGGAAAGCTTAGACCGAATAAAGCAACTTTACTAGGCCAGAAGTAAACTAGGCTAGACTGACTGGTGTAAATCTAAGGTTAATGCTAAGCCATCTAACAAGCAATGAGGCCTTAAAATCTTAGCCATAGGATGGAAAGAAGTTTATCACCCTAGTTTTGCATACTTTAATGCTTTGCATGTCACCCCATTGAAAGGTGTATACCTTGCCCTAAGGGTATGGGTGAATTCCAACTTCTAGAAGTGGGCAAGGTCAAAGCCCAAAATACTAACCTTTTTGGAATTTGGGGTTGTGATCAGTATTGAATATTTCGACAGCTCGTAGTATCTTTATAAACTGGATATGCTGCAGAATAAACTTGCTGGAGGATCACACTCCATTTATTGTGAGCAGTGGATTGCTCTTGGCTTTATGATTCTTTTTATTGAGCTGGAAATGTTTCAGAGGTGGACGAATGTCTGGTTGCCAACGGTGTTGCGACGCAAATGCCCGTTGCAGCAATACTCCAGGCAGCCGTGACTGCACCTGTAAATCAGGATTCACTGGGGATGGCATAGTTTGCACAGGCGAGTACCTTAGCAATTGTAAACTCGTAAGTGTTTTATGACTTGCTCAAAGTCAGGACTAGACTATATTTAGTAAACGGCTACAATTTCATCCTCCAGATGTGGATGAGTGTTTGGTAGCTAATGGTGGGTGCCATGCTAAAGCTAAGTGTACAAACACTGCTGGCAGCAGAACTTGTTCTTGCCTTGCTGGTTATACAGGTGATGGAAAAGTGTGCCAGCCCCTCAAGGTAAGTATTTATGATAGTTGGGATTTAGGTGTTAATTCATAACCAACTAATAGTAACTTTAATTCCTGAATAATAACATGTCTTTCTCCACTTCCAGTGCCCTGTTGGTTTGCTGGTGAAGGTGCAGAGTGTGCTCCGGACTCTGACCTTGATGGCTACCCAGACACTGAACTGAGCTGTTCAAGCAAGTACTGCCGTAAGGATAACTGCGTCAATAGGCCCAACTCCGGACAAGAGGATGCCGATGGTGATAAGATTGGCGATGCTTGTGATAATGATGCTGATGGAGATGGACATGACAATAATAAGGTATGAAAGACTAACTGGGAATGCTAGGATCTTGTATGCCAACACTTGTCCACCATGAACATTCCATTTGCTCCTGCATTCCAGGATAACTGTCCCCTGATAGCCAACCCTGGCCAAAGCGACAAGGATAAGGATAAACGTGGAAATAAATGTGACAACTGCCCTGATGACTCCAACCCCAACCAAAGCGATATTGATGGGGACGGAAAAGGCGACAAATGCGACAACGATATTGATAATGATGGTATGCTTGTTACTTTAATTCTTGACTGATGGCTTCCACTCCCCTTTCGTCTTGGCCAAGAGTCTTCCATGTCCCACCTGTTCCCTCAGGATTGCTAAATGGTGCAGACAATTGTCCTAAGGTAGCTAATGGCAACCAAGCTGACAGTGATGGAGATGGTATTGGAGATGCTTGCGACAACTGCCCTCAGCACGCCAACCAAGGGCAAAGTGATAAGGATGAAGATCTCCTAGGGAATGCCTGTGATGATGACGTGGACACTGACAGGTATGGATTGATGAATTGCTTTAATTGTTTAACCTGGCAAATGTAAATCTAATGATGGCCAATACAACTTCTGCCTTCTGTTGCAGTGATGGTGTGGAGGACAGTGTGGACAACTGTCCAAATGTGGCCAATAGTGACCAGCAAGAGACGTAGATGGTGATGGTAAAGGTGATGCATGTGATACAGACAATGACAATGATGGTGTACTTGACAAGAATGACAACTGCGAACTAATCCCAAATAAGCAGCAGAAGGATACCGACGGGGATGGTTTTGGTGACGCCTGCAGTGATGACAAGGATGGTGACAAGGTCTTAGATCCGGATGACAACTGCATTTATAACCCTAATGTGCACAGCACCGACTTCAGGTAGGTCAGCTTAGCGAGTTTTTGAAGGAAGCCCCAATACAACTAGGGCAGCCACTTGAACATCTTTAAATTGGCAGACATCTGCAAATGGTGGCACTAGACCCGCAAACGGCATCTACTCCTCCGGTATGGGTCGTCTATGACAACGGTGCAGAAATTCATCAGACCGTGAACTCTGACCCAGCTATAGCAGTGGGTATGTATGATGGAAAGGTTTGAAATGCCAGACGTCTAAATGGGTCTGCATAAATGTGGCATAAAATAATTGTAATGTAACTGCAGGTGACCACGTTCTGGGCGATGTCGACTTTGAGGGGACCTTCTTCATTGAAGACACGAGTGATGACGATTTTGTTGGCTTTATATTCGGGTAAGTATTGTTAATCCACTGAAATGTTAAATTGCCAATGAAAGATTGGCCCTCACATATTTTTATCCTCCAACAGTTACCAAAGCAATGCCAAGTTCTATGTTGTGAGTTGGAAAAAAGCACCACAAAACTGGTTCAACAAGGCCGAGAGAGGCGTTACTCTGAAGCTAGTAAACTCTAACACGGGCCCTGGCACGAAACTTAGGGATGCCTTGTGGTTCACTGGGTCTACACCAAACCAGGTAGCTATACTTTGGGTAACCAAAGGCATGCAAGATTTGTTCAGCCATACAACTAGCTCACGATATAGCTAGCATGTCGGGAGTAACCATCCTGGTTTAATGGTGTGGTGGTTGGCTTTCAGGCACAATTGCTCTGGCATGATGGCAGCCTTGGATGGAAACCCAAGGTTGCCTACCGCTGGCTGCTTCACCACCGGCCTGATATTGGAACCATAAGGTTCTACTTGTACCAGGGAAATAACCAGGTCATGGACTCTGGAAACATTTATGACAGCACCCTGAAAGGAGGCAGACTGGGACTCTTCTGCTTCTCCCAGGAAGAAATTATATGGTCCAACATGGAGTATAAATGTGGAGGTAAGACTACCAATAAATTGGGCTGCCCCTCCATGTGGGAGCCTCTAGCATAGGTAATGGGTATAACTGATTTGGCTGTTAGGAAACTTGGTCTACTACTTGTATGCTGCCTAAAGGGTTGGCTAGAGGGTTATGACCTACCTCTTTAGATGCGCACAAGTCTGCCCTCTCTTAACTTGCCAAGCACTTTGTTTAAAATACTTTGGACATATTCTGCCTGGAATAAGCATACTAAAATCCTCTTCCTCCCACAGAGGGTGTACCCCAGGCGATGTTCAATGACTTGCCTGCAAACCTACAGAATCAGGTTCTGAGCTCTTAAATTAATTTCGAGTAAACGGACTAGATGGTCTTGCACACGGATCGACACGTCTTGAAGATCACTTCTTATTGAGAGACCCTAGTCTTGTATTTTTATATTAAATAATTTTAAATTAAAGCTACTTTTATTTGTACAGGTGTACACCCTACCTTAAATGACTAAGAACATCTGGAGTCTCTTTTGCATCCTATACCACCTTATCCATGAAAGAGGGTGGACCAGAACTACCTCATTGTATAATCCTTGATTATGTATCAAGATAACTATTGGTTTGCCCAAGCCTCGTCATAATTTCGTCAAATAGGCCACTTAATACCTTGACAAGGCATGATTATTAAACATACCGACAGAAATCATGATTTAGGGGTTAAGAGTTGGAATTTGAGGCCTAGTCAGACGAGGCAAAGGAATATTTGATGTCCAGATCAAGCTGGGAAAGTTTGCTTGGTGGTATTGGCATTATATCGTCATAATTTTGCATCCATGTTTAGTGGTTGCGGTATTGATATTGATCTTTTTTTTAAACGGCGGATTTTTTACTTTCCACGTGATTACATCAATGACGGGACGTAGGCATTGCTGATGTATGCAAAAGCAGGCCTATACACCCGAACATATTCTCTATTCCTCTCCGAATGATAAGGGAAGGTAAGCGCAAATAAGAATTCCTAAACTGTTAGAATCCTGATTAAAGAATGTATACAGATTTAGATTGTAATAGTGATTTCTCTGGTATACAAGGGCTTGTGGGTTCCACATATAAACAAATGAAACGGCAGTATGTGTTTTTTATTTATATACAGGTTTATATAACCGTATACACTCGCCTTTAAAATTACCATGCCTAAAAGGCGGAGTATATAATCAGATTAAAATGGCGAAAGGTATATAGTATAAGCAATAGACTGTATGTATATACAAGATCCTTGCTTAAATGCTATTTTAGAATAGCAACATAATGCTTGAAGCTACTGCATGTACTCCTTTTGAAAGACACAGGTGAATCCTTGCATACCTGGGATGAAATGTACTATGAATACAAAGGCCCCAACTTCCCAGCGCCACCTACATATTTGTATTAGGCCAAATTGAGGTAATTCACCTTTACTTCAAATGTGAACACTATTTTTAACATTAGCTTGAGTGGTTTATAACATGAATCCTTACTTTTTCCTACAGTAAGTCCTTCCATGATATCGCCAACTCTCCTTCATAATGCATTGATAGTTTCATATATCGGTAACCTTTTGTCTGCATTTTACATTACTCGATTACTTCAATACCCCATCTACCATTTCACTTTGTGCTTGATTTATTCATATCTGCTTATTCTGTACATGCATCTGATGTATAAGGAAATGCTTCATATGGAAATGTATTAAACCATTCTCACCCCCCCAATCCTTTGCCCGTTATCGTGGGGGGGGGGGGATTAGGAGACGAAGACAGACCCAATGCAGGGATCTCCCTGCCTAGGGCCTCAGCCCTTGACTCGACTAATTTTGCATGGTCTTTTCCCTCTCCAGCTTGTTTCCGCCTCTTCTCCATCCCCTTCTACTCTACTTCCTAAGGCGTGAGAGCCGTGCTGAGAGGATGAAAGGCTGACCTAATGCGTCCTGAACTGCCTGCGGGAACTATGGGCACGGTACTCCTGACTAATCTAACCCTTGCCTTCAGTAGCGAAAGGAGGTGGACCATTTAGGTCTTATTTAATCCAGGTTCCCCATGACCAGTAATGAAAATGTAATCCCTTTCTTAGAGGCAATGAGGCTTGCCCCTTTAAAAAGCCCCAACCCAGGCTCTCCTTTGACCACGGCTCCGAACACCAACTACAACCCACTCCTCAATGCCTACTAGTGCATTACCCACCCAGCAGAAAATCGATCCCCAGAAGACCTTCCTACCTACCCAACTTCCTCAAATTCAACAACTTTACCCAGCAACTTTCAAGCAAGCAATCCTCCTATTACTACCTTGCAGCCATATTCTCCATTCCGTAATACTCTCTTCCACACCATCCATCACCACCCAACATATATCTTAAATACTGTTTAGCCCAGCTAAATGGGACCGATTTTTCGTGATCTCTTCTACAGCTCCTTACTCAGGTAACTCTTCTTTCAACAATGCCTCCAAAAACCAGTAGGTAGTCCCTTTCTATACCAGACGCGACCGCCTCCGTCTTGTAACATCATATCAGAAACCATCTATAGCACTATCAAATTTAACTGATTCTGGCAACCCCATTCCTGTAGAACCTCCTCCAACCCTTTATATCTGTACCGGAACTCTCCCCCCCCCCCCCCAGCAAACTGCCCAGTCGATACCAAAGATTTTGTTAGGATGCCTCAAAGACCAAGATGTGAAATCAGTACATTGCTATACCATTCCTCCTAAAGGTCAACGAAAGAATCCGACCAACATTGCCAAAATTACCTTCCGTACACATGACCTTCCCTTACGTATTTAGTGGTGGACAATCCCTCCATGTTCGACCATACCAACCTCCTCCCGTCAATGTCAAAACTGTTGGCACTTTGGACATCCTGCCAAACATTGCTGTTCCACAGACCGATGCCCCATGTGTGCCCAACCTGGTCATAATCGATCAAACTGCTCAGCACGAACATGTGCTAACTGCGGCGGCCCCCATAATCTATTTTATAGAGGCTGCCACTTCATATTTGTATGAGTTGCTACTTCAGATTCAAACTTGGGTCTCACTTTACATGAAGCCAGACAGGAAGCACGTCAACAAGGTTTCTCTCATACTCCATACTCGAGTAACATCGTTCACTCAGCCCCTCCCCCTCCACCCCAAAATGTCCCCATTTCCACTTCTACATTCTAAATCCCTCAGACCAATTCTTTGCCACTTTAAACCCCGACACCCCAATCTCAACTACAGCCCCAACACCAACCCCTCTCCCTCCCAACACAACCCACCCCCTTCAACCCAAACTATAGGCACATTCTCCCTCCCTCCATCCCTCTATCTTTTGCACTCCCTCCCGGATACACACGAGAATCACTCGTCACAACAGTGCCCTTCCCCAAATTCCCTACCTCCTAATACCTCTCCTCGGTTTCTGTTGCCTCCAATGCAATGGATGCCTCTGGTGCCACGGATGCTGATGCCCCTGGTGCCACACATGATGCCTCTGCCTCCAGCCACGGATTCTTCTTCCAGTACCATGGCTGCCGGAGCTGTTGGTGCCACGACTGGCGGACTCCCGCCACGTTCTTCGCACACCACGTCAAACCAGCAAACCCACAAACTAGGTACGACACACGACAGAAACGCTGGAATGGCCCTGAGATCGAAGCCCACCGGAACCAGGAAAAAACAGCTGTGAGTGAAAAAGTAGATAATATCGACGTGATATTTATGTAAATATTTCCATTATGGTACTGTTGGACAATCTACCCTTTTATAACATTAATGACGATGATTTAATCTGTCTTCTATCAGATTCACCAAACCCTGTAATCTCATTAGACATTTTAGAAACTCTGAAATATAATAACTTTACATGTGATAACGATGTCGAATTTTCAAATGATGATCCTGACTTATTTATAGAAAATTCGCTCGGGATGACCGATCCATTATGCAACTATGTATTCCCTGGAGCAGCAAATTGTAACTCTCACATCCACAGTAATGCTAAAGAGCATCAAGTCAGCATCTTAAGCCATAACATAAGATCTGCCCCGGAACATCTCGAGACATTACTAGCGGAATGCATAGTTCATAATGGTGAAGCCTTTGACATTATTGGATTGTGTGAAACCAGACTAAGTAATGATATTCAACATTTATTTGAAATACCACAATATAATGCTTATTTTAATAACCGGTCTAGGAAAAGCGGTGGTGTGTCTCTGTATGTACATGAGAGACTCAACTCCGTTCTCAGAACTGATCTCACTTACAGTGAAAATGCCATTGAATCAGTATTTGCTGAAATTAAAACACCAACAAAGAATGTTCTAGTTGGGGAGATTTATAGAAGGCCAAAAAGTAATATTCATAGCTTCATGGAAAAATTAAGTGATATCCTCACAACTGCATGTTCTGAAAACAAACTATGCATACTTGCTGGAGACTTTAACTTGGATCTTTTAACTTGTTCGACAACCATGCAAGAATTTGTTGGTCTCCTCAATAGCAAATTGTTTTTTTGTGTCACAACGAAGCCAACTAGAGTAACTGCTACATCGGCCACCATTCTCGATCATATCTGGACAAATGAAATCAACAGATCCAAAACTAACGGTATAATTTACTCTGACATAACAGACCATTTTCCCATCTTCTCGTACATTAGCCTTAACAACCTAAAATCGAGTGAGACGAAAGTTATTGAATATAGGGAGTTCAGTCCAGCAAATATTGATAAACTCAGAGAGCAGTTATCCCAAGTATCATGGGATCTTGTATATTCAGCATTAAATCCTGAAGTTGCATATGAAAACTTTGAAACTATTATAAGTGCAAGCTTCAATAAGTTTCTCCCTTTAAAATCAAAGATTATAAAAAACAAACACATCAACAAACCTTATATCAACAGAGAACTAAAAAACTTAATTAATTATAAAAATAAAGTACAGAGGAAATATGCCAAATGGCCTTTGACCTACGGAGAGGAATATAAAAGGCTCCGTAATTTAGTTACCCGCAGGTTAAGGGAAGCCAATCTAGATATTTTTCTGAAAAATTGGAAGAAAATGCAAAGTAGTAAATCTCAATGGAAGGTTATTAATACAATTTTGAACAGAGGAAAGCAATCGCAAAAAATCACACTAAAAGTCAACAACGTTGAAGTTACCGACGCAACAGAAGTAGCTAACCACTTCAACGAGTATTTCTCTGCTGTTGGATTAGAACTTGCCAGATCAGTTGAACCCTGCAGTCATAATTTTTTAGAATTTCTTGGTGACAGGATTATAATAATTTCACAATTGAGCAAATTACAGAAGCTGAACTCATTAACATTAAAAAAAATTGAAAAATTCCTCTCCAGGCAAGGATGATATTTCAATGACGATCATCAAACACATCCTTCCAGAAATCATTTTACCTTTATTACATATCATAAACTGCTCACTAGTCTCTGGATTATTCCCTAATAAACTTAAGGTTGCTAAAGTCATACCCATACCAAAGTCAGGAGATAAGCACTTACTTAAAAATTACAGACCAGTCTCAATTTTGCCAGCAATTAGTAAAATACTAGAGAAAATCATTTGTACCAAACTACTGCAGCATCTTGCTGACTCAAATATCATAACACCATGTCAATTTGGCTTCGTAAACAGCAAATCTACAGATATAGCAGTCACTACTTTTACCAATGATGTGTACAGAGCCTTTGACAATCGAGAATTTGTATTAAGCTTATTTTTGGATTTATCCAAGGCCTTTGATACCATTGACCACAACATCTTACTGTCTAAACTGGAACATTATGGAATCAGGAATACGTCTCTCAGTTTGTTTAAATCTTACCTCAGCAATAGAATGCAATATGTTCTCTGTAACAAAAAAGCCTCCTCCATGCAATCTATAACGTATGGCGTACCACAAGGTTCCATTTTGGGCCCAGTTTTATTCCTTTTGTATATCAATGACATTGTATCCACTAGCTCCTTTTTTAAATTCATACTGTACGCAGATGACAGCAACATTTATGCATCGGGTCCCTCATTACACCATCTCATCACTATGGCTAATGAGGAACTTAAGAAAATACTGAAATGGCTATTAAGCAACAAATTAACTCTAAATACTGAGAAGTCTCATTTCCTCATTTTTAATAGGAATAAAGTAATTCCTAATGACCTCCCACAATTAAAGATTGGACCTTATGTAATCAAACGGGAAACAAGTACTAAATTTTTGGGTCTACATATAGACGAAAAACTTACATGGAAAGATCATATCAACAAAATTCAAGCAAATATTAACAAGGAATGTGCTATATTATATCATACCCGACACAAATGTTAAGGCAATGAAATCAATATATTACTCATTAATATATCCTCATTTGACATATTGTATAGTGGTATGGGGAGGAGCTCATACTACCTCTTTGCAACCACTAGTGAAGGCACAAAAAAGGGTAATTAGAACAATGGCAGGTCTATCAAGGTATGCATCCACAATTAATGCCTTTAATGAACTAAATATTTTAAAAATTAATGAAATTGAGCGATATTTCACTTCACTCTTCGTGTTTAAATCGATCTTCTCCCACACTACTAACTTTTTTTCGTACAGAGTAAACCAAAGGTACGCTTTCAGAAACTGTAACATCCTGCACATTCCCTTAATGCAATCCTCACAATCACAGTCTTGCATTCTGTATCGAGGCCCAAAAATCTGGAATAACCTTCCCGAGCATGTTAGGAACAGTATAACTATAGTGTCTTTTAAGAAACTTTTAAAATCATATATTATGTCATCTCGATAGATACTATGTCATCTCTATCATATGTTCCCTAAAATACCTATTTTTCCTATTTCAGTATATACTATTTTGTTTTGAAGTCTAAGTACCATAACTTTGTAAATCATTAGTGTATAGTTTTGTAAATTATTAGTCATACTTGTATATAGACAGCTTTCACGGAACATCTGAGGAGAGTTTACTCTCAAGATGCTCAGCCAATGTATCAATATGTTTCTATGTAATTTTATAACTGTACATATTTTGGCTAATAAACTACATGAATCTGAATCTGAATTCTTCACACCCCTTAGCTCTTTCTCCCCCAGATTCCCCAATACGTACTGTATGCGATATCACTCAGAAGCTATAGCTCTTCTACATTGAAATATTCGGTTTCCGTTCTCATAGACCAGACCTACGTCATATCCTTGCTGCTTATAATCCATCTATCTGCCTGCAAGAGACTTTCCTCACACACCCTCCTATTCCAATTCCCAATTACCATTTTCTCTTCCCCACACTCCCTTTGTCTCGTCTATACTTATCCATCATAAAACACCTTATGTCATACTCCCATACAAACTACTGTCCCGTGCACAGCTATTCGCATCTTTCTTCGCCGCTAGATCAGTGATTTCAGTCTACTTCTCCCCATCCCATCCCATTGACTTTACTGCCTTTGAAACTCTAATTGCCTAACTCCAACCACTTTTCCTCGTAGTTGATTTCAACTGCTGCCACACTCTGTGGGGTGACTCTACCACCAACTCTCGAGGCCGATCTCTAGAACGCTTCCTCTTCACAAATCACCTATATATTCTTAATTCAGATCGCCCCACATACTTTGACATGCAATCCTTTTCATGCCTTGACCTCTCTCTCTCTGCTCTCCTATTCTACATTTAGATTTCCATTGGTCAGTTCTAGACCACTTCCCCTATAGTGACCACTTCCAGTACTCCTTTCTCCTACTTCATATGTACCACTTCCTAATCCTCCACGCTGGTGCTTTGATAGAGCTGACTGGCATACTTTCACTTCACTCTCTACTATACCTATCCCTCCATTCCCTTACCGTCCATTTCAGATATGCTACAATGTTTTACAACCACGATCCTAAGAGCTGCCTATACAGCCATTCCTCGAACTTCAAGACCATAAATGTGTTCCATGGTGGAATTCTGATTGCACCAAAGCACTTCGCTACAAACGAGGCACCTCTCACCAGCTATCAGCCCATATTTCCTTTAATTGGGCATCTGCCCATCTTCGCCGTACAATTAGAAACAGCAAAACAAATAGCTGTCAAAATTATGTTCATCAATTACATCTACATCTATTTCAGTTGTTTAGCGACGGATTCATAAATTATCGGGCAAACATCCCCCCATCCTGCACCCGTCCTCCATATTCGAGATACTCTCATATCTGAACCTGTTGAAGTAGCTAATGAACTGGGCAACTATTTCAGCCAGGTCAGTAGTGGCTCTCACCTTTCTCCACACTTTTCTTCCATTAAAGCCATCAAAGAACGCATCCCTATTACTTCACCCTATCCTCTGAGTCCTATAATGCTCCTTTTTCTTCTGAACTCAACGCTGCATTACAGTCGTGCCGCAACACTCATGAAGGCCCTCATGGTATTCACTATCGTATGCTTCGACACCTCCCATCTTCTTCTTCTATCCTTTTTAACAATTTTCAACCACATATGGACGTCAGGAAATTTTCCTTCTCATTGGCGAGATGCTCTTATCCTACCTTTCTTAAAACCCATTTCGAGACATATATTACATCGGCATTTGCACGTCATGAATCCGTATTAGCCATATTCTTTGATCTAGAAAAAGCATATGATACCACATGGCGATACCATATCCTCCAACAATTGTCCTCTTTAGGTTTACGTGGAAACATGGGCGTTTTCATCAAATCCTTCCTTTCTAAACCAGGTCCAAATTGCCTCTTCCACGTCATCATCCTTTCCTCAATTCGAAGGCGTCCCACAAGGAAGTGTACTTATACCACTCTATTTCTTTCTTCTTGCTGTAAATGACATAGCCTCAGTCCTACCACCAGGAGCCCGGGCATCACTATATGTTGATGATTCTTAGAATAAACCTAAGACGTGTCTACATTTGATTCGATAGCATTGTATTCCGTGCAATATGCTAGTTTCCTTAGAAATCACTCCTTATTCTCCCCCAAAATTCCTATCCCTGCACTGGGCATGGCGGTCATTGAGGAATGATTGAGTGTGAGAGGCATTTTAGATGCTGTATCGATTCCGGGTCATTTTAGGAACAATATAGTGTCTATGCAGAAGATATAAACTATCACAGCCTAATATTTGATACCATCATGTGGCCTAATTCCGAAGGAAGTGATTAAAAACAAGCATTTCAGACAGTAGACGAAAGCAAAGTTTGGTGTTTCGCTATATAAATGAATGTGGGATACTTTTAAGGCAAAGATGCACTGAGCTCTATCTTGCCGTGTATGCTCCAGTGTAAACGCACTAGCTCTATTTTGCCGTGCGTACAGAGATGAGAAAATGTTTGCTTTGGACAATGCCAAAAGGCCACACCCAATCATGACAGATTGTTGAATAAACCTTGTGACGTGAATTAGGTTGGTTTATTGGATAGGACGTATTGTACTGGGGTTCTGGATGGTGTGAATTCCCGTAAATTTCGCCGAAAGATAGGTAGGATTCCCATATAGTTTCCGAAAGTTAAGCCCGTCGGTCAATTTGTCAATTTTCAAAGATGGCGGTCACGTCAAAAGATGTACTTAGCCGATTTTTAAACATTTTGGTTGGTGTTGTACGTACTTTGTTCTATAATCTTATTGGTAAATTTTGAAATGCAACCTTTCAGGGGGTGCCGCCTCCCCCCCCCCCTCCCCGCCTGGTCTACAAAATCTTCACCTCGTATGCTCCGGCAGGAGAGAGCCCTGACCCAGGGACAGTTTAAACCTCATCTTACCTTCAGCCTTAACTCCAGACGGGCCAGGCTGCGGGTCACTGGGATCGTCGGGGCATTCCAGGTCTGGAAAGGTATGAATGAGAACGAATATCTTCACAATACAAGAGACGTATTTCATTGTGAAGGTATTCGCTCTCATTCACCTCCCACATTTGTCAACATGAACACGGTTCAACGTATTCCAGGTCGTTGTTGGCGGGAATTGCGATCGTCTACAGTAAAGTTACGCTGCTTTCATCGTTTTGTTTTTTTGAATCCTTTTCCATGCACCACAAACCCACTGGTGTCTTGTCATTTCTGTAATGGCACGATGTCTTACAGTGCGGGCATTGTACTTCCACTGGCAGTACACCGTGATGTAGATTTAGTATGCTTGGTCTCGTTATTTTGTTGATATGCTGCGCGGTGAAACTGAAATTACTGTTCTCACGACCTATGCACTGTCTAGTTGGAAAAGGAATGAAGGATCCTTGTCTGATATTATATATAAATTAAGATCATCAAGATCTTATTTGATTTAATTTATTAACAAAGAGAATAATGATATAATTTCATTTAGTTTGTAACGTTGGCTACAGTGACGCTAGAGTTGTAACGAACGCCCTACAAAACGCATTGTGAATCCGCGGACCCGCTGAGAGCCACGTGAGACGCCCTGTGCTGCTTACTTTTAAATTATTCTTGTTTTGTGAAGATTTGGGCTAGCCACACAGTAAGTCAACTATTACACTGTTAATAATGTATTGTTCAGATGTTAGAGCATATGTTAATAACAAAGTTGTGTCTTTTACGTGATACGTAACTTGAAATTATGTGATATAA
>NW_020869909.1:98683-102817 GCF_003789085.1 Penaeus vannamei | reverse complement strand
CTTGCTTCCTCCTTTTCCTCGGCCTCTTTGCTCTTTTTTTTCTCTTTGCTTGTTCTCTTGTTTATTTTCGGTTTTAATCCTTTTTTTTTTTAGTTCTATGAATTTTGATATACACAGTTTTTGTTGTTGTAGTCTTCTACTTCTTCTTATTATTATTATTGTGGCTATTTTTATTGTTGTTATTATTATTATTATTATGATGATTGATGATGATGATGATGATGATGATGATGATGATGATTGTTGTTATTATTGTTACTGTTGTATTATAGAGGTTTATTAGTGTTATACTCTGTATTTGTTTTAAATTAATATCATCGTCATCAATATTAATGTTATTCTCATTATGGCTTTTATTTTCATTAATTTTATAATTGTACTTTCAAAGATTAGTTTTATTGTTCATTACATTTTTATGATTTTTTTTCTTTTCTATTTTACCTGCATCTTCTATTCTAACCTATTTTTCATCGTCGACCTCCTCCTCTTCTTCGTCTTTCGTCTCCTTTCCTTTTTTCCTCCTCCACCTTCTTCCTTTTTCTTTTTTTTCTTTTTTCTTTTCATATGCCTCCTCCTTCATCCTCCTTCTCCATCTCCTATTTCATTTTCTTTGTCACTTCCTCCTCTCTCCTCTTCTTCCTCCTCCTCGTTCCTCCTTCTCTTCCTCCTTCTCTTCCTCCTCCTCCTCTTTCTTCTTCCTCCACTTCCTTCTTTTATTCCTCTTCCCCTCTTTCCCTCTTCTTCCTGTTCCTCCTGTACCTCCTGTTCCTATTTATGTCATTTTGCTCCTCCCGTGAAGGATATGGCTGCATTGCGGCAGGATAATGTTCGACTCTCATTATGGCAACACTCGGAATTGACCATTGTGGGCCTCATATGCATTTGTAAACGCAATTTTTTGTGTATTTATTCGTTTATTTATTGCTGTTTATTTGCGTATAACCTTTTTATCATTTATGGTCTTCTGGAGTTGATGAACAGTAATCATGGCATAAAAGAACACCATATTTCTCCCTCTGCTTTTCCTTCTCCCCCATTCCTCCATTTCCCTCTTTCCTCTCCATCCTCCTCCCCCTCCTCTTTTTTCCTTCTTTCTTTCCTCTCCTCCACCTCTCTTTCTTTCTTTTAGTCTTTCTTCTTCTTTCTCTTTCCTTCTCTTTCTCTCTTTCCTCCTTCTCTCTTTCCATTCTCCTTCTCTCTTTTCCATCTCCTCCTCTCTTTCCTTCTCCTTCTCTTCCTCCGCTTTCTCTTCATTTCTTTCCTTCTTCATGTCCCCAAGACCGGTCAAAAGGTCAGGGTTGGCCACAGGGAAGGAAAGCTCCCGGCGTTTATTAATACCCGAAATAAGATAAGATAAGATAATGTTGTTCCCAGGGGCTTCCTCGGATTCTTGGATCTCACTTTTTTCTCCGTCTCTCTCATCTCCCTCTGGTGCCGGCTGTCGGGGGGTATTCTCGCTTGTTTCGAACGTGTTGGGGACTTGTTTCTGACGTGTTTGGGACTTGTTTCGAGGATGCTTGGGTGCCTTGTGGCTTGTGGTGAGGGTGACGAGGAAGGGTGGGGAGGGAAGAGGGGGAGGTGATGTGGAAAAGGTTGTGTTTGGAAGGTTCTCGTTGAGGGAGGGGGTGTTTAGGTGCGCGCGGGTGTTTTATCTGTGTCTGCGTCTGTGTCTGAATGTTTAATGCATGTCTGCCTTTGTGCATGTGTGATGTCCATCCAGTAGAATATGCACTTGCGGCTTCGTGAGAATAACATGCATTTTACGTTGTATGCTACAGCCCACGATTGATCAGCCTGCCGGAATGACTGCTTAATGCTTCCCTGACACGTCCTCCCGAAGGCCACGGGGCCATCTAGAGCGTATCCAGGAATCTGTTATTGTCGGAGTGAAAGAAGCGAGCGAAGAGCTGCTGCGAAGTCTCGCCCACGTTATTTTGTTACAGTGTGTCGATTTTACGTATCTTTCTTGTAACTCTCTCTCTCTCTCTCTCTCTCTCTCTCTCTCTCTCTCTCTCTCCCCTCTCTCCCTCTCTCTCTCTCCCTCTCTCTCTCTCTCCCTCTCTCCCTCTCTCTCTCTCTCTCTCTCTTCTCTCTCTCTCTCTCTTCTCTCTCTCTCTCTCTCTCTCTCTCTCTCTCTCTCTCTCTCTCTCTCTCTCTCTCTTCTCTCTCTCTCTCTCTCTCTCTCTCTCTCTCTCGCCAAGCTCTTTCCCGCGCTTCGTGACCTCCCAACGGCCGCGCCAGCCCTACCGCGTCGCCAGGCATTACTCGCGCCGAAGTCTTGTCACTTCTGGATGTCCAAAAGAATGCTTTGTGACACACTGGACCACAGCGCGCTCTAACAACGAGGCCATCGATCGCGTGTTACGCATGAACAACGATGCAACTGCAAAAATCGGCGAACTAACAAAAAGCCTTGAGTTCGCACACCACCAGCTAGAGGATCTTAAACCGATAATTGATAATCTAAGAGGAATAATGCTGAACTGATCAAGGAGAATGAACAAATAAAGAAGGAAAACAATGAAATGAAAGAGAGGATAGATTACCTCGACGATTATAGTCGTAGGAACAATCTACGAATCAGCGGTCTGCCGGAGGACAAGAACGAGACGTGGGAAAAGAGCCAGTCTAAGGCAGCCGCCTTCCTCCAGCGTCACTTCCAGCTAACGCCGGAGTTCGAGCGGGTACATCGAGTGGGCACCCTCACAAGGAACGCTGCGCCTCGTGATATTGTGGTGAGGTTCACTCGTTACACGGATCGGGATGCTGTCTTCCAGGACAGGCGAAAACTGGCAAACACGAGGACTGGTGTTTACATCAACGAGGACCTGTGTCGTAATTCACTGGAGATGAGAAAAGCCCAGATGCCAGCCTTACGAGCCGCCAAGAGAGACGGGAAAGTAGCATACTTCAATTACCGCAAGTTGGTAATAAAGGAGAGGCAGAGATCAGTGCGTCCTCGAGAACCCAGTAGACAAACGGCGCCATCGGTTCCTTCCGCTCCCTCATCGCCCCCGCATCACCATTCATGCAAAGAGCTCCTCATTTCCCGTCTGATTCTGCATGGGGTCAACAGGAGCCTCGAACACCCACGGGCCACCGCCCGTGCACACAGCCACACTCTTCCTCGAGTGTGACACTAGTGTTCCCCCACCAGGTTTCGCTGACGGAAATGCTAAGTCTACCTATATCTCCAGAGATGCCTCCTCTGCCACGCTTAGTGCCTCCAGTGCCACAGACGTCGACGCCGCCACCACTTTAACAGAAACCTCTGGTGCTTTCCTGGCTAGTACCTCGGTTTCTGTTGCCTCCAATGCAATGGATGCCTCTGGTGCCACGGATGCTGATGCCCCTGGTGCCACACATGATGCCGCTGCCTCCATTGCCACGGATTCTTCTTCCAGTACCATGCTGCCGGAGCTGTTGGTGCCACGACTGGCGGACTCCCGCCACGTTCTTCGCACACCACGTCAAACCAGCAAACCCACAAACTAGGTACGACACACGACAGTAACGCTGGAATGGCCCTGAGATCGAAGCCCACCGGAACCAGGAAAAAACAGCTGTGAGTGAAAAAGTAGATAATATCGACGTGATATTTATGTAAATATTTCCATTATGGTACTGTTGGACAATCTACCCTTTTATAACATTAATGACGATGATTTAATCTGTCTTCTATCAGATTCACCAAACCCTGTAATCTCATTAGACATTTTAGAAACTCTGAAATATAATAACTTTACATGTGATAACGATGTCGAATTTTCAAATGATGATCCTGACTTATTTATAGAAAATTCGCTCGGATGACCGATCCATTATGCAACTATGTATTCCCTGGAGCAGCAAATTGTAACTCTCACATCCACAGTAATGCTAAAGAGCATCAAGTCAGCATCTTAAGCCATAACATAAGATCTGCCCCGGAACATCTCGAGACATTACTAGCGGAATGCATAGTTCATAATGGTGAAGCCTTTGACATTATTGGATTGTGTGAAACCAGACTAAGTAATGATATTCAACATTTATTTGAAATACCACAATATAATGCTTATTTAATAACCGGTCTAGGAAAAGCGGTGGTGTGTCTCTGTATGTACATGAGAGACTCAACTCCGTTCTCAGAAC
>NW_020869909.1:63683-91183 GCF_003789085.1 Penaeus vannamei | reverse complement strand
AGTAATATAAAAAAAAGGAACATATATACAGGAATTTAGACAAGCGATATAATTGTTTTCCGTGAGCTAGCTGAAGGGGTTTGGCGCCAAATGCCCGTTGACGATTTTCCTCAACCTCTTGTCCGTCGCCATCTTGGGCGCCATCTTGCCAAATCCGTATTTTCGAGGGCGACCTCCCGACGTCATCCTTCACAGGCCTCGAGCAGGAAATCGGGGCGTCATCGGCTCGTAATACTGGCCATCTCTCCTCGTAATTTGGAAGGAATGCCCAGGGCGTCGCCATCGTCCTCCTACAGCGCCTCCGTCAGGTGCACCCTTCGCAGTGTCTCCGTCAGCGCCTCCGTCGGAATCCTCACGCCCTGGTCCAAAATTAGTTTTCTTTTCTCGGGGCTTCATAGGGGGGGTTCCGGTGATGCTGAGCGGGGTGTGGGTCGTCAGAAGAGGCAGTAAGAGCGGCAGCTCACTACAACTCACCGGAATGCGGCAGTCCGCACCTTCCGCCTGTGACGTCTCACTCTGTTTACACCGTCTCTTCTTCCTCTGACACTCTACGGCACCTCTTCAACACTCCACAATATCGTGTATAAAGCTGGGTCGCCTGCGCGCGACAGACAGACAGCCACCACCCAACTGTATGGACTGAACCTCTGTCCAACCTCTGTACCATCCTCCCGTAATAAACCTGTCAAGCAGAAAAACTCCGGAGTCTGTCTACTCGAACGCAAGACTCTCACACCAGACACAGCTCAGTAACTCGGCACGCATACAGTGGTGGCAGACGGTGAGATTCGTCCCACCAAGTCCACGATGACCAAGTTCCTACCTCCGATAAACTTCTACCCTGAAGCTCAAGCCAACAAACAAGCAAGCACCAAGCACGAACTTAGAAAACTCCGACCCAAGCACAAGTGTAGTGATTGCAACGGCCCTGGCTAGTGGTAGCGGGCGTGTCAGGGTGTAGGGCTGCTGCACTGACCAACCTTAAACTTTCAATTTATCAGTAATTGTGTCCACGAGTCTGGCCCTTCATATTCTAATATTCTAAAACCATTTAAAATCATTCAGGAAAATACTGGGAAGAATAAAAACTGTGAATAAAGTATGAAAAAAAAGTAAAACATAAACGAATAAAACTGACTGAGGGTGGGGGCAAAACGAAAGAAATTCTAATTATGTATTCATTTATTTATGCACCGGAATATCTTAAACAAATGCATGTATAAAATGTACAATAGCCACGTACTTACAGTAAATATATCCAGGCAAAACCACGAGAATCAGTCACCCACCCACACCTCAGTCATACGGCAGAACACACAAGAATCATCAGCACGGAAAATGAGAAGAGGCCGAAAGAAAGGGGTGTGGCTCCTTTTAAAGGTAGAGGGTGCGCACGCTCCCTACGAAAGAAAATCTGAGGAAAAGCGTTCCCGGTAATAATTTAAGTTGATATAATAAATCAGAAGATAAAAAGATAACTAAAAGACTAAGAAGTGATAAAACAATAAAAGTACAGAGACAAAAACATTAAAAGCAATAGTATAAAGGAAGAAGAAAACGGAAAACTGGAAAGATGGGGAAACTTAAGAAAACATGAAAAAGTAAAATATGGGCTAGATAAAAGACAAAAGATTCACACAGGCACACACATCAAATAAAAATAAAAAGGCAAACTGAACATAAAATGGCAAACTGAACATCAAAACGTAAACAAAAGATAAAAACTAGTGTCACGGGTTGTCTGAAGACTGAAGATTTCATCTCTAGCCTTGACCCAAACATCTACCGTAACTCAGTTGAATTTTCCAAACAATGCCTTCAACATGTAACCCAACGTCTTGACCTAACAGTAGCCACGGTCGGCAAAACGCTATCGGGCATAGATAAAGATTCCCCCGATGGCTGGACTGAATTCAAATCCTAGCTCGCTCAGCGATGCACAACATCGAGAGGGAAAGCGAGCATCCAGCTATGGAGGGTTTTCAAACTGTGGCCTGTATCACTTTCCCAGGATGACATCACAGCCTTTGTCATCAACATCAAACAAGGCGTCATGGATTACCTCGATACCCTCAGCTAGGACACTTACTTCAAGCCGCTCTATGACGCCCTCAAGCCCATACTACCCAAGGTGAAGACACACCTGGCTGAGGGAATTCTCTTTGACAGTCTGCCAGCAAAGTTCTGCGATGCTGTACAGCACTCATATGATCGACCGACGACTACCTCGCTCCTACCAACGCAGCTAACCCTGGCTTATAGCAGAGCGTCCTGCACTGACACGTCCGCCCCCGCTGTCGTGGCTCACACAGGAAACGTATCATTCTCGGAGGCTCCCGCCCCAAGACGTGATCTATCTTCTTCACTCCACTATGCACGCCATGAGTCCTGCTCCCCAGACAAACACTCCGGCCGACTAGACCACAGACGACCAGCACGAACCCCCAGGCCGTCCACCTCATGGCCCGCCTATGACCGCTCTGCACGCTCCCTCACAGGCTCTCCCGCCGACCCACCCCCTCGCTAACGCTATGACTCACGCGACGTTCCTGATGCGTGGACCCCACCCAAAGACGTATGTCTCCGTTGCCCCCACAGCGGCCACAGGACCAGGGAGTGCCGTTTCCTCGCGTTTTGCCCGTTCTATCAATCTCAGGGACATAGATGGGAGGATTGCCGCGCATACCCCGACCACGTGCTCAGGGCGAAGAAGTCACTGGGACTTGCATACGACTCGACATCGCATCGTTTTTTAGACGCCCAACCAGACCCGTGGTCGAGCCCGCAAGAACGGGAATATAACCACACCACAATATCCCGGTAACACCTCCTTCTGTGGCGCGCCTCTCCTACCCATCAGAGTTGATTCCCACGAGCTCCTCACCTTCCTCGACCCCCAGAAGTGCCGTCAGCATACTCTGAGCTTCCTCCTTAAGGAAATGTAAGGCGTCTGCATGGCTCAGGTCACATTGCCACTCGGTAACGACCACACACACAGCTCCCACCAGCAATGACATCACTACCGGTCTCCCGGACGCAGCCGCCACCGCCACTATTCCCTCACCCTCCCGCACAGAAGCCAGTGGTTCCACCCACACCCAGGATTTTGCCATCATCAGAACCCGCTACCGCAACCACCTTGACCTCCACGTCCGATGCCCCATTCTGCCAGGTCAGAGAAACTACAGTGCTTCCAGTATTTACATTTTGTGTCGTGCTTGTGAGCGTGTTGCCCATGACCGGCACAGTACTAGTGTTACCCGATGGAGTGTGCGTGCATGGGCTGCTCGCACTACCCGCCATATACCAGGTCATTTCTCCCTGCACCTCATAAACGCCCATGACTCCCCGGGCTACCTCGAGAGCGTTACGAGTGCACTTGACTGCGAAATCACGCACCTCCCATTTGTGGTTTTGGACGATGCAGCCTCCATTCTGCACACCTCAGTTACGCCCAGCACCAAGCCAAGGCCACCAGCCGCCACAGCCCAAGGTCATACACCAGGACACGGCCCCCCAACAGTCGATTTTGCGGAGTGGAAGACGAATCTCGACAGACTATTCAAAGATTTCCCACAGATCTTGCCCACCATGGAGCGCCCCATAGACCGTACAACCGTGCTCGAGCACACTATCTACCTACAGAAGGACACCAAGCCCGTCTACATCCGCACATACCGCGTCCCGCATAGCTGATGCCAAGCCTTCATTGAACAGATCAACAAGCTCCTGGAGGATGATCACATCGAGTGGAGCACTTCACCATGGAGCGCACCCACGATTCCGGTAGCCAAGAAAGATGGGTCACTCTGCCCAGTCATCAACTACCATAAACTCAACGCCTTAACCATCCCGGACAGGTTCCCCATCCCATCGTTATCCTCACTACTGCAGGACGTAGGCAAGGGTCACACAGTATTCTCGACCCTGGACCTGCAATCGGGATTCTTCCAAGTGCAGATGGAAAAAGACTTCTCCACACCTTAAGGACACTTCCAGTTCAAGTTCATGCCCTTTGGTCTCAGGAATTCACCCATCACCTTCTCCCATTTTATGTCCATCATTATGGCGGGCCTGGTAGGGGATAACGTGTTCCTCTTCCTTGACTATTTGCTCGTGTTGTCCAAGGACATCCACGTACATGAGGCCAAGTTGAGCAGAATCCTTGAGAGACTATCAGACGCAGGCCTAACAATCAACCCGGAGAAGTGCATTTTTTCTGCCAAAAGATCGATTACCTAGGCCATACAATGGACTCTGATGGCATCTCCCCAAACTCAGCTAAGGTGAAGGATGTCCTAACATTCCCAACACTCAGGGAGGTGAAGCACGTCAAGCCCTTTTTTGGGTTTGGCGGGCTTCTACCGCCCCTTCATCAAAGAATTCACCAAGATAGCAGACCCACTCTCAAGGCTACTGACGAAGGACGCCGCCTTCACCTGGTCCGAGAGCAGTAAGACGCATCTGACACACTGAAATCCCTCCTGACACGATCACCAGTCCTTATTTTCCCGGATTTCCGGCTACCATTCACCCTTGCAACCGACGCCTCCTGCACAGGTCTAGGGTTTGCCTTGATGCCGAAAATAGACGGCCGCCTTTGCCCTATCACTTATGGCAGTAGAAAGCTGAATGCTGCCGAGAAGTGCTACAGCGTCACGGACCTGGAGGCCTTGGCAATGGTCTGGTCCCTCAAGCACTTCAGAGAGATAATCCTGGGGTACGAGATCGAGGTCTTGACCGACCACCGCCCACTGTGTTACCTCCTTTCTGACTCAGAGTCCCCGAATGGTCACCAAGCACGTTGGGTTGACACGTTACTGGAATTCAACCTGGTCATTCACTACACCTCAGGGCCTCAAATAAAGTCGCATATTCATTATCTTGTGTACCTAGCCTACACTTAGACGTGCTAGATAAGGAGGACGTAAGATCCCGTCAGCACCAGGATCCTACGGCAAGCTAATCAACTTATTGGATACGGATCCATTGGCACCTCTACCCAGGCGACCCCACATCCCAACCAGTGACCTCTACTTGGAGGACGGCCTACTCTTTCAATGATCATCACCACGCAGGCGGCATGGGACGCGACAAAGACATACGAACAGGCAGCTCGTCATCCCCAATGAGCTCGTTCTGACAGTTCTGGAGTTAATCCACGAGGCACTCACAGCATCCTACGCAGGCGCAGGCAAGGCCGTTAAGTTCCCCAGAGAAAGATATTTCTTCCCACGGTTGGCCTTCAAAGTTACAGAGCATGTCAGGAGATGTCAGGTTTGCCCTCTCCACAAGGGCTCCACATCAGCCCCCACGGCCGCATTAACATAAAACATTCCCGATCGTCCCCTCCGGCACGTGAGTGTCGACGTCCTATCAGGATTTTCCACGTCGTCTAAGTACCTATTGGTCTTCATTGACGTCTTCTCCAGGTTCTGCGACCTCGTCCCCATACCGGACAAGTCTGTAAACACCGTCGCTCATGCATTTCTAGAACGCATTATATACAGACATAACAGCCTGGACGAGTTCATCTTGGAGAACGGGACTGAGTTTAACAATTCTGTCTTGCAGTCCCTCTGCGATATCCTTCACATCAAGAAGATTAACGTCCTACCTTCCAGGCCACAGGCGAACAGATTAATGGAAAGACTGAATAGGACAATCCTCGGCATGCTACATACGTCCTTGGCCTCCTCGGGTTCAGAGAGGGACCTGTGGACACCCATAGTGCAGATGGCTATCAGACACCCCTTACTTCGTTGTATATGGCGAAGATAGGCGCTTGCCCTACGAATTTCTGGAGCGACTATGACTATGTCGGGAGAGCCATCCGGTAGAAGCAGGAGATATACAGGATTGTGCGGCATCACCTCCAGTTCAAGAGGGACAATAGCAGCAACACAAACTAACCCGTTGTAAGGACATCCAGACAGGAGTCCTTGTATTTCACTTAGTGGCGGAGTGGTTGAGCCCCATGCCCAAGCTATCCCCAAGATTCGAGGGCCCTTACAGGGTCCTCCAGGTGAGAAAAAACAAGGCCCTATGCAAGGTCACATCCTCCCGGTGCTGATTTCACTTCGACACCCTCAAGTTTACAGGCAAACACTATGAGGACGAGTTTTTTCGGCTCAATCCACGCGACCGTGACGTATCTCTCCACAGATAAGGCACCTGCTACTCTTCCATCTCCTCCACCTTTCCGTCGCCTCACTGCCCGCTAGTTACCTCCCCTGACCTGGAGCAATACTCGAGGACATCGGCATGGTATCCTTCATCGGCAGTTACGTCAAGGTCGCGATCAACCTCGACGTCCTCTCATCCATCTACAACACCTACGCACCTACGCACCTCTCGCTTATTGACCAGTACAGGCACGCTATCACCACTGACACATCCCTTACACCGGACCAGGTAACGTCGCTGCTTTCCTTCCAGTCCTTATCCCAGACTGACTTGACGCCTTTCAAGGATTGGCTTCCTCGACCAAACCCCAGACGTCAGCAGCGCGGATTATTCAACTTCATAGGAGACATAACATCATACCTGTTTGGGATTTCCATGCATGACGAGCTCGACGCACGTTTCGGCGACTATGAATGCACGTTGAGCTCGGTTGTCGGCAAGTTTAAGGGGACATTTGAGGTGCTTCACACCATTTCGGATACTGTAAATTCACTTAACAACGTTACACGTCAACTTTCCATTTACATGGAAACTAACAGCTTATTGCCCGGGAGCACCCCATGGCCTATCAGTACTGGTTCCCCTAACTCCAGATACTTCCTTCACAGCTTTCAGGGTCCACACCTTTCCCCTCCCTCTTAACAGTTCCTTTTATAGGCTGTCGTCAGACCACGACGTTGTTCTTCGGTCACTCGAGCATGTCTCTTCCGATGCCCTCTCCTAATGCTCTAGTGTCCTCTCCAGATTCCGTGCTTGTTTCGACATATTCCTGCCTGAACATTCCTACTTTCACTCGTCCTGCCATAGAGCCCTGCTCTCCGATGGAGATGTCCAGTCTTCCTGCATGTTCAACCAACTCAAGACTACTAACCCATTCCTCCTCACTCTCCAAGAGCTTCACCTCCTTTACTTCTCCGCCACCCACGTCAGCATCAGCTGTGGCAGAAGCCATGCTGACCGCAAGGTCAGTGGCGCGTTCCTCCTCCCTCGCTCTTGCCAGCTCAGCTCCAAGCTTATCTCCCTCCGCTCTTCCCACTCCTTCCATTTCGCTTATGCGCCATCCACCCCCATGCTACCACCAATGTTCCTCGACCTCCCTTTTGCTAACATCTCACTTCCCCTATCGAATGTCAGAATGCTACCCTCCTACAGTGAGGAGACGCCTGACTCACTCTCGTTCCTCCCCTCACCCCATGTAACCTTCGGGTTCCCTGTCCTTTCTACTGTCATCGACCTCGCCGTCAACATCTGTGGATTCCTGTTATACCGTTACCTTACAATCATATCCTTATACATACCCTATACAACTATACTGATCCACACGTACCTTCTGCCTAACTACATGAAAGCCTCTGCGTCCTTGCGATGCGAAGAGTAGTGTGTTTAAACCATCATATTTGCAGAATAGTCAGGTATTTCTTCCATTTTATTTAAAGGTTCAAAAATCATTCGCTTATAGTTAAAACTCATACTTGCGTATCCAGTACTTTGATGATTTTGTATTGACTTCTCTCTGTATGCCAGTATAAACTTCAATGCTGTCGTATTTTGTAGTGAGCATGATACAACAAGAAACATTTATCCTTTAATAAATCTGCAACAAGATTTGGAATATTCTTAAATAATTGCAATGATAATGCAATAGCCTGTTAAAGGGATAATTTGATGTTAGATGTGTAATCCTATATTGTAAAAAAACTAGTTTTCCCTTTCTTTTTCTGCGAAGCTATTTCAATATGATTGCGTTTGTTGAGATTTTCTCAACACAAATCACGATCTGTGATTTGAAAGTGTAGTAGGACTCATACTTCCTTTGTATGTTGGCATTTTCTAGTAACGGCAATGTGTTATCTATTCTCTTCTTTCAGTATTTACCTGTGGCCTTGGTTCTAGTTTTTCTTTGTCCCTTCGTCTTTTCTGGCCTTGACCCTGTATCTCTTGTCTCCTCCTGTCATCTATTACACTTTGTTCAGTTTGGGTTTCAGAAGTATTTAACACATGTTTCATCATTTTTTTTTATTACCAGAACAGTGACATGTCTCTTAGGGAGAATGAATGGGGCAGTGAAGCGTCCCTTCTGTCCACAAGCCTCAAGGTCACCCTTGCACAAGGTGTAGTACCTGTATACCTCCCGTGCTAGGGTACACTTCATATCATAAAGAAAGTGAACAGTTATGAAAAGTGTAAAAATATGGCTTGGTTCTTGTGAGTTATGGACATATTGATTTATAACAAATCAAGAGAACTTCCACGCATATACAGGTTTTTGTGATTATGATTAAAAATATTAATGAATATTTTAGAAATATATAAGGTAATGGGTGAAGTCCTACAAAGTGACTTCCCCTACAACAAATAGTTGGCATAATTCTTCCCCTATCCTCATGTATGCGCAGCTGACAGTGTCGGCGAGGGGAAACAAATATAAAGACGGAGGAGCAGACCCTGCTCGCTCTCTGCTTGCGTGATGCCTCCACTGAGGACAGGTCCCAGTAGAGTCGTGTGTACGAATTCAAGGGGAGTTACCTTGAGATGTTGCTCTACGTCAAGACGTCGCCCTGACCTGAGAGACCTCTACAGCTGGTATATGATTTATCGTCCCTCATAACTAAGGAGGAATCAGGTTTGTTCCAGTTTCTTTAATTCAACTTCGTAAGATCTCTTGATAATCAAATATGAGCATAGTTTTACTTACTCTGTTGGATTTGGTTACAGGAATGGGATGATATCTGTAACCATTTTTATAGCAGAAGTTTATAGTAAATGAGATAACTCCATCTTGTTCATGTTTCCCTATTACAGAGAAGGTTTGGGTTTTGTTTGAACTTCTTTCAACAAACCATCGGTGACTGATGGTCCATTTATTTCCCTTTATAAAGGCCAAAATTGTTTTTGATGATTTGTAGGTTATAGTAATTGTTTTGATAATAAATTTTAATAAATTTCTATAAACCCATAAGGAGTGGAGATTCTTGAAACATAATTAAATTGAATATTGAAGGTTAGTGACCTTGGGAGGGTCGGCTCATTTATAATTCAATTATTCAAAAAGTATTTCCCCCAGCGTTTACCCAAAACTAGAAAATCATTAATTGCATGATGCATCGAAATGAGTATACAAACATTGCTTTCTTGATACTAAGTTTTTAGTTTATTCATGGATCCAAAATACGCAGTAATATCACTCACTAATATTTATTCATCTCTCAATCTTCCGAAACACACACACACATAGAAGTACATATTTAATCGAATAACCACCACGTAAATATTATGCAGACGTCCCAGTCCAGTCTTGCCTCCAACTCACACCTACATACATACATATGGAGGTACGACAAATTTAGAAACAAAATATTTCGAGAACGGAAATAGAGAAATGGTTGACCACTCGTTCGAAAGCTTATGTAAAGTTGTGTTTTTATGGGGTAGGCGACGTCTGAGCATTTCAGCAACACGCCAAAATTTTAATTTTTATCCGTTCGTCGCCTCTGCAGCGTTGTGGTGGTAGGATGGGGGTGGGGTGTAGGTGGGTCAGAGAGGGGGCAATAATTTTTTTTTATTGTTTGCTTGGGGGTACGCCCCTGGGCATGCTAGTTATTATCGTCATTACCATTATATCTACTACTATTAATATTGTTATTTTCTTTATTATCATTATTATATGTTATTACACTATGGAAAATATTCATCATGCAGAGATCTTTCTGTCTCTTTCTCTTTCTTCCTTCTCTCTCTCTCTCTCTTCTCTCTCTCTTTTCTTTCTCTTTTTTTTCTCTCTCTCTCTCTCTTTCTCTTTCTCTTTTACAGTCTCTCTGCCAGTCTCTCAGCCTCTTTCTATGTCTGTATTTCTTTTCTCTCCAACATAGGAAAGGTCCCTGATGATAGGGAATATTTCTGATCGTCGGGTCGGAATTGTTTAATTATTATTATTATTATTTTTATTATTATTATCATTATTGCTATTGATATTATTATTATTGTTATTGTTATTAGTGTTGTTATCATCAGTTCTCTTATTATTATTATTGTTATTATTATTATCAATACTGCTATTATTATTATTACTATCATTACCATTACTATTAGCATGCTCAGGGGCGAGCCCACCCTTCCCCAGTGCCCCATAAACGGCCCACTAATCCCAAACTCCTGATCCGTCCACGACAACTCAATCAATCACATCACGTCCGAATCAATATAGTCCTGAAGCTGCAGAAGCAACGAATAGAGAGAGAGGGAGTGAGAGAAAGAGAGAGAAAGAGAAGGGGGAGGAGAAAGAGAGAACTTGCACAAGTAAACTGATCCAGAGCTCCCCCACAAAAGCATCCAATTTGTAATTTGTGAGATGGTAGCATAGATGACGAAAACGTTTCTCTCTCTCTCTCTCTCTCTTTTAATAAAGATTATTGTTATCATTATTACTATATGTTTAATCATGTACTGTGCACTCATGTTAACCACCTACCCGTCCTTCTTTTGAACATAATTTTTCAGTGTAAGTGATTGTGTTCGACACCTACCTTCAAATAGATGACTGAGACTCTACGACCGATGACAGACAGCTCACTCTTACAAAACAGGACTAAAGAAGCACGATCACGAATTCTACTAGCATGAAAAAAATCATACTAATATGAAAAAACACTGGCACACTGATAATTATTATTATACCTATGATCCAATCTCTGAGTCTATCTCATATTACTATGATTTTTTTTTATATACTAGTATGGTTTGTGGTTGAGCTTCTGCCATAACATATACTCCTGTGGTAGGCGGGACACCTTTCTTCTGGGTGCAGTGTCTTAAATTTGCAATTGATCAGAGCAACTAAATTGGGTACAGATTTTAGTCATTTTTTAAGGCCACAGTCCAAATTTAAAAAGAAAATGTAGTAGTCCAGCAAGGATGATGTAAACAACGTCCTAGAGTCACAATGACTAGGCTGATTGTGCAGTGAAAACTGCTCAGTTAGATGCGTGAGTGATCAGCCCTTCCTTTTACCCATATATATTCAATCATTGTAATGCATATTACTATACATTTCACAGCCCCAATTACAGAATAATGATTGATATCTTTTTACCAAAAATAATGACATTGTTTGGTTTGCCCGGGGATCAATCATATGTGTAATGTGGTCCATGGGGCATGCAATGGTTCAGTTCAGGAATTTTTTCATGAAAAAAAAAATCATTTTTCACTCTTGCAGCAAACCCTCTTTCAGCTAAAACATCAACCCATTGCTCGTCTATAGTCTTGGCCCTATGACCACAAAATTATTGGATCCAATGAAGTTGTCATGAGTTCCTCCTGTCTCTCTCTCTCTTCCTAGCTCACTGACCAATCTCTCTCTCTCTCTCTCTCTCTCTGTAGACTGGTAAATGCACAGACCACTTGTAAACCTGCATGGTTTTGTCTGCATGGCTCCTTGTCAACATAGTGAGTGGTAGTGAGTTGGATGAGATGTAAGAATGGCTGATAGAAAGATAACTGGAAAGATAGTGAAAACAAAGAGAGAGAAAGGGATACATTATGATTTATGAGACGTTGGCAAATTGCATGCTTTCTCTCCCATTATTTCTCTCATGTTTTTCTGTTTCCAGCCAATCACATAATTTTAAGCTGATCTGAAATGGCCGCGATCGATGATAGAGAGAGGAAAAGAGAGGACGAGAGAGGAAGAGAGACAGACAGATAGAGAAAGAGAGAAAGCAGCTGATCGAAAAAGGAAGATCTATATTGTGTTTGTCTTTCCAAATAAAAAAAAATAATAATAAATAAAAGAATCATCAAATAGTGTTGGTGGAAGAATGGTATGGCTTGGTGGTCAAGTCGTGGTGGGTTTTCCCACGACTCTAACTCCAGAACTCAGTCCTAATTAACAGGACCGGGCTTTATCCGAAACTAAGTAAGTCTCGGATCGAGTCCCAGATTCATTCGTCTGACTCAGTGTCGACCTTGTTCATTATTGAATGAGTTAAAATTTTCCTAAACTGAACCACTGCACGCCCAGTAGACCACTTTACCTTTACACACATGATGGGTGCCCGGGCAAACCAAACAATATAATTGTTTCGGTAAAAATGTATATATGTATATATACATATATGTATATACATATATATATATATATATATATATATATATATATATTTATGTATATATATACACACATACATATGTGTATATATGTATATATATATATATATATATATATATATATATATATATATATATATATATATATATATATATACGCATGTATATGCACATACACACACACGCTCACACACACACACACACAAACATACACACACACACACATTAATATATATTTGTATTTATATACATATGTATGTATGTATAAGATCATTCTGCCCTTTTCGATGTGAAGACTGATAAGACGAGACTTCTGCTCCATCGTATTGGAGGTGTTTCCTTTGCTCTTTCTTCTGGCCTTGAACAGGAGGGAGACGAGGATGCTTGAGCTGGTCATTGATGCTCCTGATATATGTCGATTGAAAAGATGAGATGTGGGGACAAGGAAGGATAATGTGAGCGAAGGGAAAGTACATTTGATTTGGAGGGTAACACTGCAAGCATCATATATGCAGTAAATGGCGAGCTTTATTGGGTGTGCCTGGCTCCTTGAAATATGATCTTGAGAACGGTAATGTGGGCTTTGGCAATGATTCATTTATCGATTTTTTGATTGCCTATGAATTCAAGAGAAAGACAATACACAGGCAATAAGAGAGAGAGAGAGAGGGAGGGAGAAAGAGAGACAGAGAGTGAGAGTCTGTGCGTGCGACTGAGAGAGAGCGAGGGAGAGAGAGAGAGAGAGAGAGAGAGAGAGACAGACAGAGACAGAAAGTGTGTGTATGTGTGTGTGTGATTGAGTGAGAGAGAAAGAAAAGGAGACAGAGAGAGAAATTGAAAAAGAGAGTGTGTGTATGTATGTGATTGAGAGAGAGAAAGAAAAGGAGAGAGAGAGACAGGCACACAGATAGAGAGGGAAGACCGATTATATACAACCATCATCATTTCTGACCATAAATAAGATTACACTTTATGTAAATAATATAAAGGAGTATCCTTATCCCACGCCAAAAAATAACATTGGTCTGAAAAAATTGGCTCTTAGTTTAATACTTTGTTAGACAAGGTGTTGTAGTCTTTCCTCTATCAAATAATTTAACACAGTGGTAGGTGGTAGTTTTCTTATTGATTATAGTACTATATACCTTTTTAAGACGGTAGCATTGATTTATACATTAGCCTTACTAGCAAGTTGAATGTGCTGGTGTATATTATATTATATTAATCATTTCTTAGTGGGAAGAGCAAACTCCACATATTAAACCCCTGACTACAGCAAACCATTTTACGGCTTCCCCGATAGACTACGATGAGCCTAAAGTATACGAGAGAGATATTGAATCTTCCTTGTATACAAGTCCATGTGTACTTTATATATTTGATGTATACACGCTAAAAGAATGACTTTTCGAAACGATTAAACAAACCGAGGACAATTAAAGTTTGTACACAGTAATCAATAAAGCAGTTAAAATATAAATTGTTACTCTTCATAATGAAATAGGAATGGAACATCAAAAAAAGCTGCTGCTAACCTAATTACTTCTATTATCACTCCCTATCCGATTTTCCCGACGGGATCATGGAAAGAGGTACTATCTTTTTTGTTTTACATAGAATAAGACAAACGTTATACATTTATTGATTTGTTTACGCACAACACATACACATACCAGGGCAATCATCAATTCAAATTTCCAAATCGCTGTTTTCTCCAACGGTTGCCATGACATGGTGCAGTGTTGTCCAAACTGTGGTCCGCATACAACATAGATCACAAGGGTACATGAGCAAACAAGGAACACACACACACACACACACACACACACACACACACACACACACACACACACACACACACACACACACACAACACACACACACACACACACACACAAATATCACATGTGTATCAAATTCGAATTTATTGACCAACACTCGCTGCAGTGCAGTCTTTTCATAATTAGTATACCATTTGCATTATCATAAATAAAACAGTTTGTTAAGCCATGGTGGACGGGGGGGAGGGGGTACGTAACAGTACAAGAAGGTATGGAAGGGTACAATAGGCGAAAATGTTTGGACAACAATGATCTAGTTAATATAACACTCAACACGCAGATTCTGAAGTTATGTAAATTCTAGGTCGCTGGTTCAGGCCACCATGGCGATCTTTGTGTAATGTGTTCCTGTTCTAACTACTAGTCATACCCGATTTCATGCCGAGAAAAAAGTCTACCTCAATGAGGATGTTAAATGCGGGTGTCTTGGAGTCTACCGGGCTGGGGTGGAGTGTGGGGGCTACTTCAGGATGAGCATTCGAACCGCGATTCCCCTCCGCTTCTCGAGGGCGTATGGCTGGTCATGGGATTCCTGCAGATACCCCTCGCCGGTCACTGGCTTGGCTGAACATTCGGTGACACATCGGTAAGTACTCGCACGCACAATTACACAGACTCACTCACACAGACATGCACACACACACACACACACACACACACACACACACACACACACACACACACACACGCGCGCGCGCGCGCGCGCGCGCGCACGCGCACAGACATATATACACACATTATTTTCATATATATGTATATATACACTTGCATATATATATATATATATATATATATATATATATATATTTATATTGTGTGTATGTGTGTGTGTAACATATACATACATATTGTAACACCTACATGTATAGTCACACACACACACACACCACTCCACACGCCCCCCTTACAGGAACCCTTGCACTCGAAGCTAGGCCTTCATGGGCCTCTGTAGTGGACAACCGTCTCACTCCAGGAAATACCTCTCTCACCTCCAACACCACAACAGATGGGTTTTAATACTCAGTAAGTTTTAACGTTTAAGCATATTTATGATTTTATTTCAATTTATATTTATAATTATATCTTTATCAAGTTTTATTATTGAAGTATTTCCTTTTTATAGTTTTATTAGATTTCAACATGAATTTTATCAACATAGTAATGGAGGAGACCCATGATTTTTTGCTTACTCCCGCGTAAGAACTGACGTGAAAGGTCAAAAGACTAGCTGAAAGGGATTCGAGGATTGGTCGTGACCCTGACTGCTTGTGAGGGAGCCCCGGAACGGGCCTTCCCCTTTTTGCTAAGATTAGTGGTTGTGGAGGTACCTGAGTATAGGAGGTGAGAGACATTTGCCAAGTTATTTATTCGGAAAAGTGACCAATGATTCGGTGCCAGTCTATTTATGATTTTCTCTCTTTTATGTATGATTTTATCTGTGGCTTTTATTTTACCGTTCAGTGTTTTGATTTTATCGTTCAATGTTTTGATTTTATTGTCTAGTATTTCATCGTTTTATTGTTCAGTATTTCATCGTTTTGTAGTTCAGTGTTTTATCGTTTTATTGTTCAGTGTTTTATCGTGATATTGTCATTTTATTGTTCAGTGTTTTATCGTTTTATTGTCATTATAATGTTCAGTGTTTTATCGTTTTATTGTTTTAACTTTTATCGTTTCAATAAATGCTTTTACATATGATCTTGAGTTTTCCCCTAAACCTGTGAAGGGAAAGAATATCAGTGGAAAGCATAACTATAAATGACAGTTTATTACTTTACCAATTGCGTTGGAGATTTCTCCCCGCACACGCCTCTCCTCGGCGTAGTTCACGCATACCAACCTTTATATTCTCGCCACAACCATATACACAACACACACGCACCACACACATACACACAATCTATCGCTCTTTACCTGTATTGTCTTCTACACTATCCCCCTTCCCACAAACAACATCCGTTCGCATACGGTAATTAAATGGGTGGTGGCAGTGACGCTACGTTTATACACTAAGGCGAGATATAATTGTATTTGCAGTTCACTACAACTGCCCTCGTGACACTTATATAAGCACCCAGAGGTTCGCCCCTTCCCCTTTTCTATTACCACACATATATCATAAATTGTTACACATATCCAATACATTTATACTAGCCCACACATATCCGGATGCAACATTCCACAAGCCTTCCATCTTGTGACGTCACTCCGTTTACACAGACACATCCTCTCACTCTACCGCTCCCTTCTGCTTTTTAGTACTAAGCAGCACTTCTTCAACATTCTACGATAACTTGTATATAACATGGGTCGCCTGTGAGCAACAGACAGACAGCCACTACCCTACTGATCAGACTAGACCTATGTCCGTCAACTGTATCGGTCTCCCACAATATACTCGTCAAGCAGATATTCTCAGTCTGCCTATATGTGCACACACACACACACACACACACACACACACACACACACACAGTATATATATTATATATATATATATGTGTGTGTGTGTGTGTATGTGTGTGTGTGTGTGTGTGTGTGTGTGTGTGTGTGTGTGTGTGTGTGTGTGTGTGTACATATATATCAGGAAGAAAAAAAACAACGGGTCTGAGAACTTTATTATTGTGCAATTGCAAACGTTTCAGAGATGCAATCTCCATCATCAATGTTATAACAAAAACACAAAGGAAATTAATCTAAAAAAAAAAAAATACAAAACAGAAAAAACAAGATAATAGAAAAACAACATCAAAAGATCGTAAAAGTTGGAGAGCAATGACAGGCACTAACCAAGCTATGGGTTCTTTTGATAGTTTACATGGTAAACAGGGTGGTTGCAGTGACAGTGTTGTTAAGCTCTGGTTTCATTGTTTGGATGTGGAGTGACTCGGCTATGATGGGGTCAAATCTATTAAGTGGGAGGTAAAGATTTTGAAATAAGTATTGCTGAAAGGGTGATTGTGGAGGTGAGAATGCTCTCTGATTGCTGAGAAGGATGGTTTACATAGTTGTAGACTTGTCCTGATGGACTTGCCTTTGTATTCGAGAATGCGTTTGTGAAGCAATCATCATGAGGTTCATCCTACATACCTAGCCTGACAGCTAGGATAAGTAAACAGGTAAAAAACATTCGAACATACTTCGAACACCAAATTACCAATAGTATTATTAATGTAAAAAAAAAAAAAAAAAAAAAAAAAAAAAAAAAAAAAAAAAAAAGCTGATCTGAGGATAGCATTGCCTGAAAGTTTTGTTTAATGACTGTCTGAGGTCAAAACTAAGACCGCCCATATATGGAAGTTTTATATATTATCATAAGGGGGCTAACGCCGACGGGGGCGCATAGCCGCATCCACCTTTTGTTTCCATCTTTTGGAGTCCCTCATGGCAAGCTGCCAGGCAGGGACTTTGCCCATCTCCTCACGATAGGTTTGATCGATCTGTCCATGCCACGACCTCCTAGGTCGTCCCACAGGCCTCCTCCACCCAGGGTTGTCTCTTGCAGAGACAACCTGATGGCCAGGATCATCCTTTGAGAATCGAGCCAGGTGGCCGTATAGCCTGTCGGCGATCATGGATTGTGCAGGTAATAGGTCGTGCGCCAGTCTCCCGGTGCAACCTTTGGGTGGACACGTGGTCCCGCCAACTGTACCCCATAATCCGGTGCAAGGACCTATTACAGAAGGCATCAAGACGAGACTCCAAGGCACAGGATAATGTCTAGGTTTCACTATCATATAGTAAAACTAGCATTATCAGGGCCTTGAAAACCCGTAGCTTGGTCCTCCTTTCTGTGTGCTGTGCTGGCGCAGCGGTAAGGTGCTGGTCTAGCAATCTTGAGGACCTGCGTTCAATCCCACGCCCGGCCAGTGAGTGGTATCCCCGGCCACTCCTTGCACACAGGGGAAGATTTGGGCAAAATAAAACAGACAGTATGTCACAGCAAAGAATATCCATTGTAACAAATGGAATTAGAACTAAATCTTAAATCTTACGGTACTGGCATCTCCAAATAATCTTGTCGAGAAAGTTCATGACCCCTGCTGCCAGGCGACTCCATCTGCTGACTTCATGGTCCGACAGCCCAGAGTTATGTTCTATACTACCAAGGTATGTAAAGCTCTCACAAGGGCTTCGCTTCATTACTAAATGCATCTAGAGCCACTACTAAGGTTTCCAAAGACTCAGAATAGCAACATCCTCGACGAAGTCAAGATCTGTAACCTTGGTAGTGTCCAGAGTTGCTTAACAATATCTTTGAACAGTAGCTCTGCCCTGTATCCAGTCCATGCAGGTATTGAAAAGTGTTGGTGCAAGGACAAAGCCCTGCCCCACTCTTGAACTAACAGGAAAGAAGCTCGACAGGCCCCCACCACACTTAACAGCACTTTCAGTACTACTATGCAGTCTCAGGATCACCCAGAGTAATTCCCCATGCACCATATCGAACGCCTTCTTGAGGTCGATGTAGGCTGCAAGCAGCCCATGCCCGAACTCACGACGGCGCTCTACAGTGACTCGGATACGGATACGGTCTATTGTGGACTTACCAGGAGTGAATCCAGATTTCTCCAGCCTCTGATGCCTCAGTAGATGGTCTCTGATACGTCTGAGAAGGATGTGAGCAAGAACCTTGCCTGGTATACTGAGCAGTGTGATGCCTCGGTGATTGCTGCAGTCCCATTGGTCTCCCTTCCAGAGAGGGATGACCACACCCCTCAACATGTCAGAGGGAACGGTACCGGACCGCCAGATAGTAGCCAGGACAGCATGCAACCCTCGCGCCATAGGTTCACCACCAACCTTTAACAGGTCAGCTGGGATGCCGCAAATACCTGCTGCTTTGCCACTCTTCAGCTTGGAGACGGCCCCCCTAACTTCAGGTAGGGATGGTGGATACTCATTGATGGCATCCAAATTAACTGTTGGTGCATCAATCTGGTACTGTAGTGTACTGAACTCTACTTTAATCTATTGCCTTAATATTACTGTGCCTTACTGTACAGGAATGTACATTAGTAGTGCTCACTGCCACCACCCGTTTAGTACGTACGAGAACGGGATGTTGAATGGGAGAAGGCCATGTGTGAAAGGCTTGTGGAAAGGAGGGAAGGATTGTGTACAAATATTGTGATGTGTGTAGTGTAGAATGTATGAACCAGCAAGGCCAGGTAAATGTAGCCAGAGCGGGGAGGTCGAGCACTGGAATTTCACTGCATGTACAGGGTTTCGGATAAGGCTATCTTACTAGTATAGATGTCTCTTTTAGGAAACTAGTAAGCAAAAGTAACGTATAGAATTCTCTTTCAGGTAACCAGCAAACAAAAGTAACTTACAGAATTCTCTTTAAGGTCACCAGCAAGCAAAAGTAAAAAGAAAATTACCAATGATCCAAATTATTTTATAATAAAACTAAAATTTTTAAAAATCCATAAAATAATATCACAAAAACAAAGAGACGGGGACTAGTCCCCTTAAAAAGAACTAAAGTTTAAGAAAGTTCAAAAAAACTTGAAAAATACAAAGTACATAAAAAATAAAATCCGATTAAAGAGCACCAGACTTCGGTTCTAAGCCTGAATATATATTTATCTAGATTCATAACATGCCACTAAAAAAATTCTCACGACCAATTTACCTGCCATTACGTGCTGCAGAGTATCCTAATAAAAGAAAATTCACACACAAAATGATGATAATAATAATAAATAAATAAATAAAAATAAAATAGGACAGCCTAGTCTAAGGTGTACCCTGCCTCAAACTGCAGCAACTGCCATGAAAGGGTGGGAACCACCAAATTATACACCTGTGTCTAAGGAACACAGGTGTCAAGGTACGAATGTTTATGTTATGGCCAAGGGAGCCAATACAACACCCCCCATACCAGCAAAACAACTCTTGGTGTTTCAAGGGTTCAGGAACTCTGGAAACGGAGTGCAAGATCATGGAATGTAAGCTGTAGCTCTTGGAGAACTTGGGAGAGCACCAACCAGGATTTCGAAGACTGCAAACTAGAGAGAAAGTTTTATTAATGGTCTGATAAGTATAGTCTAGAATTATATACAAACAAGACTTTATGAACCAACTGGTGCTCGCAACCTTATATAACATACATACTCCCCTCTCAAACACTTCCCTGTGCATGGAGGTGCCCAATAATGAATCATCGGAATCTGTTAGCTTGTATCGATGTGAAGGCTGAGGGTCTCCTGGCTCTGGCTTGTTTCTCTCTTCCATCTGGGGCAGGTAACAGTTTCCTGACGGATCTTCGGGATCATTTGCGTCGTTAGGGAGGTCATCTGCATCATTGGGGTCATCCTCAGGTGGCCTGATAAACTCGAACTCTTCACGAACGACGCACTTCCTCAGTTGATTGACGTGGCATCGAAGTTCCCTGTGCGCGGAAATCGGGTCCTTTATGATGCATGTGAGTGGGCCAGTTTCTTTTAACACTAGAACCGGTTCTCACTAACGTGGCTTCCTATAGTTGCCTTCGAAGGAGTTGAGCAGCCTCTTCATCAGCTGCTTGAAAGATGGCAAGGGCTGTGGGGAAGTAGTTGTCTCTTCCTAGGAGCAAGTACAGTAGCGTTTTGTTGATGCTGCGGTGAATTGCGGTGTTGAGAGCGAATCTTACATGAGGAATTAACTTTACCCAGTCATCCGGATGTTGTTCTGCTAAAATACAGAGTGCATCCTTTACAACCCTATTAGCACACTATACCATCCCATTAGCTTGGGGATGATATCTTGTCACTTATTTGGTTTTAACTATGAGCACTTCACATACCTATCGGAAGAGTCAATTTGCAAATGCCAATCCGTTATCGGTGAGAATGGCTCGTGGAGGGCCGAATAAGGTCACAAAATGTTTGATAAATGTATCTGCGATGATGCTAGCCTCCTTGCAAAAGAGGGGGACCAACTGTAGATACCTGGTGTAATGGTCGATGATAACAAGGCATCGATGGCCGCTTGTCATGTCAATTAAATCAGCCGAGACTCTTTCGAGTGGCTGAGTTACCTCTGGTAAAGCTGCAAGTGGCGCTCTCCCGGCGACGCTTTTTCTACGTATTTGCGGACGGTTGCAAGCATCTGTGGGAAGTAGTACTGATCCCGGAGTATGCAGTAAATTCTAAATTTGCCAGGATGAACTGCATCCTCTGAACCATGAGCTTGTTTCAAAGTTTACTCTCGTAACGTTCTAGGAATCACAAGCTGGTGCAAGATACGTCCAGTGAGAAGTCTCATATGATGCAGCAGTCTACTTCTATGGTCCAGTAAGCAGAAAGTGCATCCAGGGTCGTGAACCATTGCTTTTCTGAAAGATTATCAAGAGAATGATCTAGTCACGGCATAGGGTAAGTGTAGGGTAAATTATAATCTTGATGTTACGGTAGTCAACACAAAAACGAATCCCTCCATCCTTTTTAACCAAGACTACTGGTGAAAACCATGGTGACTTAGAGGGCTCAGTAATGCCATCTGCTAACATCTGATTACATTCCTTATGTATTGTGGCGCAGGCGCTCTCCGGTAGACGCCACTGACATGTCCTGATGGGCTGGGTGTCTTCAGTCCTGATGCCATGCCGAATTCCAGGAAGACATCCAAGGGGTGCATCTTCATCAAACAGATTGGGGTACCTTCTGATAACACCCAGCAGCTGCTGTCTTCTAACAGATCCAAGATGCTCCAAATCTGCTGCTGGGATCGAAGCCTCCTGCTGTACCATATTGCCGATACTACAAACATCTGTTTTTAATGGAGGGAAAACCGTAAATTCGTAACTGCTATATCCAAAATCTGGAACGCTGTATATATTGTCAAACTCATCTGTTTCCAATTCCTCCTCGATTGCAAAGTCCAGAATTTCAGTCTGAAAGACCTGAGGGTCCGACTCATTACCTAGAATAGGAGCAGCTTCCTTTTCCTGAGCTGGAGTCATTGGGGTCCAGAACCACGCTGGTATAATTTAGTCGTGCAAGACACATACCTTGCTGAATTATAACAGGATGTAATCTGTTATTAACCACCCATACATTTACCCTGCTGTCTCTAACATCTATAACCCCATAGGGAACAAGGAGTTGGGCTGTACAACCCGAAACCACTGCTTGTACGTCCAAAAAAATGGATTACTTAATAGACATTCCACATACCTTCCTGAACTTGGAGGACAGATTACAATATTAATGGCCAAGGCTAAAATTTCATTATGTGCCCTAGGTCTAAAGGTCAGTCTTGCTCCAACATTGCCTGTATTCCAGCCGAGGGACTGTCACTATATTGAACATTTAACTTTATGCTATTAAACGTTCCATAATTTTTGTGAGGCAAGTGATATGCCGTTAATTTAAAGTTAAACCTCCTTAGGAAGTCTACCCCAAGTAGAACTTCCTCAGGAAAAGAGACATTTTCACTAACCACTTCCACAACATGAGTACACTTTACTCCTTTACCAACATCAAAGCAAGCATTAACTTTTTCAATAGATCTGAAAGATTGTCCAAATTCCCCACTCATAGCTCGAAAAGATGGCACCGCAGATTTTAAATTTACCTTCTTTCTTAGTGTCCTTGAATAGTGTTATTTCAGAACCCGTATCAATAAAGCAGTCCAGCATTACCCCATTAACCTTCACCTGGATTAAAGGACCGCCTCTCGCCACTTCATTACTAATTAGAGTGACGTGGTAATTCTCCTGTTCCCCCCCCCCTGATCTATCATTCCCACGGGGAGTGGAGGATGGTGGCTCCCGGCGAGCCATGAAAAAGGGACATTCACGTGCATAATGACCAAGTTGCTGGTACTTAAAACAAGTAACATTCATGGGAGGCTCTCGAGGACGAGTCATCTTCATCCTACAGTCACGACTATCATGTGATGATGACTTATGGAAATCACATTATTTTTCTTTTGGCTTACTCTTCACTAATTCCGAATTGCTGGGATTATCCCGAGCTCTAGAGCTCATTCTGATGCTCCAGCATGTGCTACTTCAGTTAACCTAGATAGAGGGAGGTCTTCTTGCGAAGCTAATGCCTCCCGAAGCCACTGTGGCAGGCTTGTAAAAAAAAATAAATAAATAAAAAAATAAATAAAATAAAAAAATCGCCATATAATTGCTTCAGGTAGGCTGACACTATCTGGATAATCTCAAACCCCCTGGTATACCACCGTTTCAATTGCAATGAAAGGATCGGCTGGAGCTTGCCCAAGCTTAAACTCAGACAAATGACTGAAAAAAATCTGTGGATGAAACCGTTCCCCTGAATTTCTCCCTTAATTTAAGCTTGAAATTACCTCAAGTTGATATACCATCAAAGAGTTTCAGGAGGGGCATTGACACTAATACACTAAGCGTCTGAGGTACATGGAGTAGGGTCATCTATATTAGGTCTAATCTGCTTCCCCATTATGGAAAATTATTTCTAAATATATTTATCTAGATTAATACTTTGCCACTAAAAAAACATTTCTCACGACCATTTTACCTGCTATTACGTGCTACAGAGTATCATAATAAAAGAAAATCCACGATAAAAAAAAATATATATATATATATATAAATAATAAAAGGGAGGACAGCCTGGTCGAGGGTGTACCCTGCCTAAACCTGCAGCAACTGCCGTGAAAAGGTGGGTACTACCTAATTATACACCTGTGTCCAAGGAACACAGGTGTCAAGGTGCCATTGTTTACATTATTGAAAGTTCTTAATTAATTCTTCTGATAAGAGAGACTCTTATGTCAGCGTTCTAAACATGTTTTGCATAAAACCCTTAAGAATGAACAAAACTGCTTAAAAATGTAAATAACTTGATAAAATAAAATAAATAAAAAAAATAATTAAAAGAAAAGTAGTAACTTACTTATAATTGTGTTTTTCCAGTCTTTCGAGCTTTCATCTATTATTCTTTAAAAGCTAGTGCTCTGTGCTTAGAAGAGTGGCAGGATTTACTAAAAGAACTTGTTAACCTATTACTTTTGTAAAAATACAGATTTATTAAGATAATTACAGAGGATTCTACAGGCACGTTTGCGCCTTCTTGGGGTGTTCCATGGGTGCTCACCTTATATGCGTGTATAGCGATAAATATCATTAAAATCGGGCGTGTAATTCCTGTAGAATTTTGTTCTGCAGGACACCGTGTTTTTATACAGATACCAGGCTGCCAAGGGAGACTAAATCAAAATCTGAATATTTCTAATTTCCAGTCCACTACAGTACAACTACACAAAATAATCAGCCCAATGCCCCCGCACCGCAACAGGATCTAAGACGATCTGGCCACTTACTATGCAAACCGCTGTCACCTGAGAAGAGGGCCTGGAGTTCAGCTTCCTCAGAGCTTGGTATGCAGGACGATGATCATTTACTAAGAAATGGCCCTCAACCTCTTCAGCAAGACGCCTAATAGACTGTTCCTTGCCTCTTCTTAACAGAGACCGAGTTCTACGCACCTGAGAACAGTGCAAATCTCGATCCCCTGTAAGATGAGCCACACGGCAAGCATTTGTGGCTTCCAGTGTCTCCTGTGAGATAAATTTTGTATTGTCCTTGGGCATTCACCAATCGGCTCTTGGGCTGCATCAAGCATTTCGCACTTGAAGGTGATTGCCTCAGCAAACCATCGAGCACACTCCTCCTTCAGTCTGTCCAAATGAAACACCCTAGGGTGATCATTGGACCGCTGGGGAGATTTGAAGAGGACCCTGAGGGTAGCCACAACCAATCTATGGCCAGTACCACAGCACTCGGCACTCCTATACACCCTGCAGTTCTGGAGGATCCTCCGAGTGGTAACGAGTATCTGGTCGATCTCCTTGGCTGCATTACCCGCATTGCTGTACCATATCCAATAATGTGGGCCTGGGCGCTGGTACCAGGAGCCAGAAAAACTCAATTTCTGGGACCTTGCAATGTCCCGGAAAAAGAGGCTATTCTCGCTGCCGGTATCAGTTCCTGAACCATGAGGACCGACAGACATCTCATAGCCAACTCGATCACAGCCAGATACCATATTGAAGTCACCCAGGACAATACAAATATCTTGCCAGGGACAGCTGTCTTCCATAGAATATCTCTTTCACGTCGACTTTGCAAACACCGGTAGGAGTGTACACAGCAATATGAGACATGAAGACAATTACTAGCTTCAGTCTCAAAACCATTATACACTCATCGACTGGAGTAACCTCTACCACCGAGGGCTGGAGCCTACTGGAGATAGCTACGGCTACTCCCTGATGATGATGACCATCGCTAGGGCCTGACCTGTAGTAAGCATAACCACCTTCACTGATCGTGCTGCTGCCAGGTCTTCTCGCCTCCAAAAGAGCAGCCACCCCAACTCTTTGCCTCCCATTGCTACACCGTCTGCTTGTGTGTAAATAGAGCCATTGAAGGTAAACACTGATTTGTGAGCGGCTATATCCAATAATTTCCTGTATGTCATCTTGTTCATGCCATACGAGTTTAAGAGTGAGGAGGCAGTTTTGTTTATAATTATGTCAATGTTTTCATTGAGAGGAATATTAGTGAATAACGACTCAATGTCAAAACTTTGCCACAATCAACAAATATGGATGACTGCCCAGCTAATTTCGAACCTATTTGATATCGCCGCTACATGGATGATACTTTCTTACTCTTTGACGACCCCTCTCACAATAATCCTTTCCTCTCATACGTGAATTCTCAACACCCCAATATCAAATTCACTTGTGAGACTGAACAAAATAAACTATCATTTCTTGACATTTCAATAACTTTTCTTAACAATTGCTTCTACACCAGTACCTTAAGGAAAACCACATTCCCTGGCCTTGGGCTGCATACCTCAGCAACATTTCTCACATTTACAAGTTAAACAGCCTCAAAACACTTATTAACCGAGCTTTTAACATTTGTTCAACTTGGGCTAGTTTTCATGATGAAGCTTCATTCTTAAAGGAATATTTCACTACAAATGGGTATCCATCTTACCTATTATATAAAACTCTACACAAATATCTGGCAGAAATTCAACCCAAAACCTGTATCTACCACAGTAACAAAGACATTAAATATATAAAACTTCCATATATGGGCAGTCTTAGTTTTGATCTCAGAAAATCATTAAACAAAATTTTCAGGCAATGCTATCCTTAGATCAACTTTCGGTTTGTCTTTTTATAACAATAATACTATTGATAATTTCTTAAAGAGTAAAGAGAGGTGTAATTCTGAAGTATGTTCGAATGTGGTTTATCTATTTACTTGTCCTAGCTATCAGGCTAGGTATGTGGGATGAACCTCATGATGATGGCTTCACAAACGCATTCTCGAACGCAAAGGCAAGTCCATCAGGACAAGCCTACAACTATGTGAACCATCCTTCTCAGCAATCAGAGAGCATTCTCACCTCCACAATCACCCTTTCAGCAATACTGATTTCAAAATCTTTACCTCCCACTTAATAGATTTGACCTCATCATAGCCGAGTCACTCCACATCCAAACAATGAAACCAGAGCTTAACAACACTGTCACTGCAACCACCCTGTTTACCATGTAAACTACCAAAAGAACCCATAGCTTAGTTAGTGCCTGTCACTGCTCTCCAACTTGTTTTACGATCTTTTGATGTAGTTTTTTCTATAATATTGTTTGTTCCAATGTTTTGTTTGATTATTTTTGCATTTTAAATTAATTTCTCTTGTGATTTTTTTAAACAGCACTGATGATGACGATTGCAATTGCAATAATGAAGTTCTTCTCAGCCGCGTTGGTTTTCTTCTTCCTGATAAGAATACGATTCCCACGGGAGTCATCTATAACCCATTATATATATATATATATATATATATATATATATATATATATATATATATATATATATACAAACATACATATGTATTTATATATGTATTTATGTATGTATGTATGTATGTATAACGGAAAGCTTAACAATTAGGAATATGTCAGGACATTAGGTATCGAACAAAATTTTACGTCGTACCCGACCGAACGACGCATACTTGAACGTTGAACCTCGAGAGTTAAGGGACAACTTCGCATCTGACAAAGAAACCAACTTATATGTACATATCCTTTCTACAATACACCATTGTATGTGTGTGTGTGTGCAAAGAATACTAGCATTTCTAAGAGCAATAACATTTGGTGAGAAAACATTATCCCAAAATATAGAACTGCATACAAAATAGCTGTAAGATAAAATAAAAAAGCACCGAAACTTTTGCAATAAACTTTTCGAAAGGGAGAGGGAAAATTATAAACAGACAACAGTATTCTCTTTATCTATTTTGGAGAAAGACGACCAGTGACTAAAACAAAACGTGTTGAGAAAACGACTTACTT
>NW_020869909.1:41183-56183 GCF_003789085.1 Penaeus vannamei | reverse complement strand
ATCGCAATAACTGGGAACATGCATCAGAAAGTTTTTTGAGTCAGAGTGAAGCCAATATTTCCACGCGATTTCCTCTGAAAAGTCAACGTTAACTGCGGAAGCTCTGAAAAGTTAAAGGAGTTATGAAACAGCCCCGCGCTCGCCACGGGATAGGGGGCGGTGTCATAGAAATAAAAAGAATAAGAGAATAAGTGAAAACTTGACGGTCATCAGGTCATTCCACTTTCATTTCTTAATTCATCTTGCTCTCTTCAGTATGTCTGCCTCCCACCCATATACATATATGTGGGAAATTAATCCCTCTTTATTAACATTTGAAATACAGTTCCTATGTAAAAAAAAAAAAAAAAAAAAAAAAAAAAGAGAGAAGAAGAAAAAAAATGATTGTTACCAAAACAGTCTCTTGCACTTTTCGTCCAGCCCGCACCAGATAACACTCCAAAGACGAGAAACTGCATTTAGGTTACTGGCATCGCAAACTGATCTCATCGCCAGGCTTCGATTAATCACATTTTCTCTTGTTCAAAAAACTACAGGAAAGAAAGGAATTCGACATGCATTTCCATTCAGAAACGAAACTTCTTGAATAATGCATCCATAGTGCATTGTTTCCATCTTTCATTAGTATACCTCACGTTATCTGATTTGGGGTTTGATTTGCTTTCCATGTCCCGAATGCTCACGGGGATTGTGTGTAAAATCTCGCTATACTTACTCAGGTATGAGTAATTAGGTAAAATCCATGGTGCCAGGTGGCGCCTGGTTGCACGATCCTTTTAGTGATTGGTGGACTAATGGATAGAGCGGCTGCCTTACGATCTGGCGGCGCGGGATCGAATCCCGAACAGAGAGGTTGTATATTCATATATATATATATATATATATATATATATATATATATATATATATATATATATATATATATATGTGCAGATTAGTCAACACACACACACTCACATACACACACACACACATATATATATATATATATATATATATAATATATAATATATATATATATATATATATATATTATAATATATATTATATATAAATATATATATATATATATATGTATATTTGTGTGTGTGTGTGTATGTGTGTACACACACACACACACACACACACACACACACACACACACACACACACACACACACACACACACACACACACACACACACACACACAGACACAATCTTAGAGGAAAAACTCGTTTTTCCTGTTTATGTATGATTTTTACAGGCTGACCGAAATATAATCTTGCCCTATTTCCTTCCGTTTCCTTCGCATGAGCATCCAGAACTATTCGTGCAATTTCCTCTTCTCTTTTGCCTTTCTCGACCTACAGTGTCCTACCAAAAATGAGTTTAAAGCATGTTTACGCCCGGGAAAGGGTGTCGCTCTCCTTACAAAGGTTGGGTAATGTTGCTGTTACAGCTTCTCTCGGTAGCGGCTTAGTGGCTCTTACGTCGTTCTCGAGCTAACGGAACGCGCTTAACGGGGACGTTGACTTTTATGGCATTCTGACGCACAGAAGAAGGCAAACAAGGAGGGGCTCCTTGGGATCCTGGTCACTTTCAATATATATATATATATATATATATATATATATATATATATATATATGGTATATATATATATATATATATATATATATATATATATATATATATATATATATATACATATACATTTATATATATACATCTTGGAAGGATGTGTGCAATACTCTTGCCTGGTATACTTAGCAGTATACTAGACAAGATTGGATGGGTGGTTCATGCACATGATGGTGTGAAGCGATGGTATGGTAGCCTAGATAGTGTTAAGTGCTTGCATGCTTTCTCGCTTGCAGCTGCCACCACTGGCTAGCCTAGTAGAAAAAAGAGAGGGGCTCTACATAAACCTCCCCTTGCCAGTCCATAGCCTCTCCATCATCGAGACTTCTGCAGTGCTTACCCATGGCCACCTATGGAAACTGCGGTCCCAGAAATGGGACCACAAGGATCTCGGAGCAGCAGGAGGCCGAAGAGGTACAAGGTCATGGCCCACCAGCATGTGGACACGCTCTGATCTTTGTACTAACTCCTGCCCCTAAGCCGCTGGGTTTAATGGGAGGCTCAGGGGAGGTGGGCCTTGCCAGTCCTCCTTCCCCCAGTGATAACCCATCGGCAACATCGTATGAGTTATGACTAAATCTCTGACACCCCCTCCCCACCCCGCCTCCTGTGGCGATGTTTACTTTGTCGCGTCCGTGTAAATATACTCTATATATTTTTTTTCGATTTATTTTCGTATTCCCTGGTTACTAGCTGCCAATTCTGCCTACAGCACAGCTGACAGCCAGGACAAAGAGACAAGGCTGGCAGTCAGCACGTGAGAGCTGGAACGGGAGGATGTGCGTCCCGTGTCTCGGTGTGGCACCCTCCCGATGCGCTATCATCACAGTAATAGACAACTACTAATGATCTATACTATTCCTGTAATTACTAAACATAATATAAGCAGAAAAAACATCTCAATCACAGCTGCAGCATTGTTTATTCGTATGAAATGCCTCAAGAAGCACTGCAAGGTATGGTGACATGCGGTAATTCTACAATCATAGGCACTCATTGTCATTCGTCCCTAGCTAAAGGGGACGGGGATATACCAAAATACATGTGAATGCCATAGAATGCATCAAGATTGATACAGAGAGCAGATTTCTAAATAAAAGACAAAAAGAGACATGGAGGAAAAAGTATCTTCAGCTTCAAAGCCCCACATCTCAAAACTACCACCTTTGTCGCCATTCTTGACAATATCTCCAGAACTACTTTTGAAAGCTGAATAAATTTGCGATTTATGTAACGATGCCGATTTTCATTTCAGGTGATAGAAATCCATATATCATGCTGTATTTGTTTAACTTTGGAGATTTAAAAAGTCATTTAAAATAAACTAAGAGGAAATTTCAAAATCTGAATCTTTATATATGTAGGTTTTGCTATAGAGTATATGTGAGATTTCTTTTTAACAAGTTTGGTCAATGGATAAATGACAATTTGGACTGTTTTATTTTTTTCAAAATCTAGTTTTTTTAATAACTTTCTTGTTTATTATTCGAATGATATGAAACTTAGTAGTGTAAATTGTAGTATGTGTATATATAACACTAAATAATCGCGAAAATCTAATCATAATTAACGAATTTCATTCTCAAGCGTGACAGCCCACTTGAACTAACTAAAACCCTTGGATCTAGAGGTCTCTTGAACTAAGTCCGAAATTCAGGACTTTGGGGACTTGCTAGGAGAACTTCAGTTGGTACGTGCTTGCGGCAAGGACATTGAAGTCACAGAGAGCTTTACATATCTTGGTAAATCTGGGCTGTCAGACCAGGAAGTCAGCAGACGGATTGGCCTGGCAGCAGGGTCATGAACTCTCTCGACAAGAGTATATGGAGATGCTGGTACCTGTGCAGAAGGACCAAGCTACGGGTTTTCATGGCCCTGATAATGCCAGTTTTGCTATACGGTAGTGAAACCTGGACATTATCTTGTGCCATGGTCTCGTCTTGATGCCTTCCGTAGTAGGTCCTTGCACCGGATCGTGGGGTACAGTTGGCGGGACCACGTGTCCAACTAACGGTTACATCGTGAGACTGGCACAGGACCTGTTACCTGCACAATCCGGGATCGCCAACGCAGGCTATATGGCCACCTGGCTCGCTTCCCTCAGGATGATCCTACCCACCAGGTTGTCTCTGAGTGAGACATCCCTGGGTGGAGGAGACCTGTGGGACGACCCAGGAGCACGTGGCTTGGGCAGATTGATCAAACCTGTTGTGAGGAGCTCGAGGTGGGCCGAGACCCTGCCTGGCAGCTTGCCATGAGGGACCCCAAGAGGTGGAAGCAAAGGGTGGATGCAGCTATGTGCCCCGTCAGCGTTAGCCCCCTGATGATGATGATGATACTGAGCAGTGTGATGCTTCGGTGATTGCTGCAGTCCCATTGATCCCCCTTCCCCTTCCAGAGAGGGATGACCACACCCTCAACAGGGCAGGGGGAATGGTACTGGGCTACCAGATGGCAGCCAGGACAGCATGCAACCCCCATGCCATAGGTTCACCACCAGTTTTAACAGTTCAGCTAGGATGCTGCATATACCTGCTGCTTTACCACACCTGAACTTGAAGATTGCCCCCTAAATTCAGTTAGGGAGGGTAGCTTTCCACTGATGGGTGGGTTTGGCAAATGTAATCTTGGATCACACTGGTACAACTGTGCAAAATATTCAGCCCAACGCTCTCGCACCGCAACATGAGGACTTCAGCTTTCTCAGGGATTGGTATGCAGGATGAAGGCTGTAGTAAGGCAGCTTTTCTAAAGCCTAGGGGACTCATCGCCCTATTTTGTGCTTCATCACTAACCAAGATGCTATGCCTAACTCCCTCAAGGAGCCAAGAGAATGAACACTAACCACCACCTCATCAAGACCAACAAATGTCTTCAGGCAGACCGCTTCCTGCCATAATTTGCATATTGTATTTATTTTTTTCATAGAAATGTTTTATTTTATTTTCACTACGCATCAAAATTAACTTTCATGATGAAACGCAAAGAAAATAAAAATAACCGCAAACAGAATGAACAATATAAATCAAAGACAATTTTATCTCAGAGCAACTGCTGAGCTAGTCTGACAGTTGGCTTGGAGCTCATGACCTGACAACAACAAACAAACAATAATTTTCTGTTTTCATTCTCTATTTTATTATTATTATTATTATTATTATTATTACTACTATTTAATATTGGATGCTCTCTACTTTTCGTGCTTTTTTGTGGTTTCTCATAATAAAAAAAAAACTATTTTTTTCTCGAATGCTGTATTTCCCAACACTAATATATATAAATATATATATATATATATATATATATATATATACATTTTTTTTAATAACTTTTGATGCTACCATAAATGCTTAATTGCTCAGCCTAAAAAATGAAATAAGAGCGGCAAATAAAACCAAACCTTACAAGCCGATTTACTAAGAAATGGCCTTCAACCTCCTCTGTAAGACTTAATACACTGTTCTTTGTCCCTTTTCAACAGTAACCTAGTTCTGCGCAGCTGAGAACAGTGCAAATCCCGATTCCCTGTCAGATGTGCCTCACAACATCTGTGGCAACCAGTGTCTCCTGTGAGATAAAATTCTGTATTGCTCTTCAGTGTTCACCAATCAATTCTAGGGCTGCATTAAGCGTTTCATGCTTGAAGGTGTCCCACAGAAGTACAGGGTCCATCAGATTGTCGAGTGGTGTGGAACGACCAGCACTACTGAAGATGGTGACCATCGCTGCAGCCTGACCACAATTAGTGTAGACGGCTACACCTACACTAATTGTGCCACTGCCAGGTAGTTGCAACCGATCATCTTGACGCAAAGTAAAGACATTCCAATCCCCATCCCTGACATCCCACCTAAGGTTTAGCTTCAGGCAGTGATTCCAGATGGATACCACTTCTGCCACCCCCGCCGACGCTACCCCATGTAAAGGGGGGTGGCAGGCTGCAGGATCCAACATCCAACCGTGGGGTTCCCTTGGGCTTTGCTCCACAAGCTTTACACTGAGTTGGCGGTTGGCGGTTGCCAGAGCCCAAACGGGACGAGAACCTCCCATTCCCACCCTGTGTCCTGGCAGTCGCCATCGCAATGGGGGCCACAGTCTGCCTCACTTGCCGGGGGGGGGGGAGGGCATTTCCCCTCTCTCCAGCATTTTCGTCTATACTAAACGTTACCGAAGGAATTTATCTGGGGGGAGGAGGACTGGCAATGCCCACCTCCACTGAGCAACCCATGAATCCCATGGAGCTTACGAGCAGGAGTTGGTACAAAGCCAGGGCATATCCACATGCCATTGGGCCATGACCCTGTACATCTGGGACTTCCTGCTTCTCCGAGATCCTCCACAGTTTTGCTTGGGACAGCAAGGTACCCAGAGGTACTGCAGAAGTCTTGATGATGGAGAGGTAAGTCCAAATTTGGTTTTCTTAATGTTCCCTTGAAATGCAAAAATTTCTATCTACCACAAGAAACCAAAATTATTTTGGGCATGCTTGTAGTACTATCATAAAGCTTTGAATTGATGAAATAATCTTGGTATAACCTGAGCAACTCCAGTAAATCTTGATTATGTTAGGTATGTTTTCCAATCTGAAATTTTTCCTGCCTTTGTATTGTTTCTAATTTTACTCAAAAGGGAGAAAAAAATCATCAATTTTGACATCATTTCTGAATTTACCATACACAAATTAGGTCAGGCATCAAATTTTATGTAAAACACATGAAGAGAACAAATGCTATTACAAATTTAGTTGTATAAGATGTGATGCAACTTACCATAAACTGAGAGGATTGAGCCCAATTTTTAATAGGCCATATCTATTAAATTGCAAGCATTTTTCAAAAAATACTTGTCCAAGTTTCTCACCTCTGTAGTAGGTTTCTCATCACCAAATTTCGTTTAAATCTGAGATGTTAGGTGTCAAATAAAAAAAATATGGCCCACTTTTGCTCGGAATTACTCATATTATTACAACGCCTTGTAATTGTATTTCGTCTTTTCACAGGAGTCTAAGTGTGAAAATTGGCCCCGTGACCCTGTAAAATTAAACGCCAGTAATCCACAGATGCAAAGACAGAACGTGACGCGTATGATACCTGTTCGACTGGAGAACGTTCATTTTTTCAACCAAAGTTATACAATATTAATAGGTAAATAATAGATAATTATGTCAAATACAAGTATTTTGTGATCTGTCATGGAAAATGTAAGAATAATGAAAAGGAAAAAAATGCGATGTTTGGATCCACATTTTTATGCATAGCACACGTATTTTCGGCTCATTTTATAGGTGAATAGAAGATCTATACATGTTTCTTGTTTCTTATTAAAGTGACATATTTTCAAAATCTATTAGGGTGTTTTAAGTCACCTTCGGAAAATATTTACACACACACACACAAAAAAAAATAAGGTTCTTCTCAAAAATGGCTTCTGCATATTGTAGTAGAAGGATTGTTCTATTCAGACATGAAATCAAAATTGCTATTTTGGATCTTTGAGAATTAAAGAAAAAAGGTCAATGTAGGCCTATAGATCTCCCCAGATCACTGCCACCACTCCACACTATACGTAAGATTTTGAGAAACTGTTATGCGCTGGCAATGTCCGGAAGACTTTGGGATGCAGATAGATGATAGAGGATTATGGTGTAGGGAGACTAATCTTGTACCTTGTTTTGTTAATACCAAAATAATTATGAAAATATGAGAAAAACTTAAAATGTTGATACCTTGAAACTCCACCCTTAGGGGTGGGTCAAAGGATTCCGGTCGCAAGCTATGTCTAAAATTAACATATTATGGCTCACTTTGTAGAAAAATAAAATATCTACAACTTGTTCATTGTGAATTTTACAATTTTTGCCTATGCTTTTTATGAAAGTGAGAAATGTATTTTTTTTTTTTTTTTTTTTTTTTTTACATGAAGTTCAAATTTTAAAATCTTCAAACAAGTTGTAGATATAGGATAGTTCTAACAAAAAGAAAAAATAAATAAATAAATAAATAATTAATAATAATAATAATCAAGTAATATTGAATGTCTTAAGGTTTTTTCGTTTTTTTATAATTCAAAACCTGTTGGACCGATTTCGAAAAAAAAAACATTCACCACAGGCAATGGGAAGGGGTCTGAATAAAAGGCTGTGAGTTTCATCAAAATCGGTAAGAAGAATCGAAAAAAAAAGAAAAAAAAAAACAGACAATACATTTAATCCCTCACACAACTGTTAAAGCTGAGGTGGACAAGGATGTTTTTGTTCCTTATAGGTCTTGTGAGTCTGTCAAAGTTAGTGAGGGTTGCTGTAGTTAACCAATTAGTATTTTGAGGGATACTGCTTCAGCACAGAGTTTATTGTTACGGGATGCATGCCAGGCGTGGAACAGTGTTTCATGCGTGAGTTTGTGCTGGTTATGGGATTAGGTAGTGTTTTGAAAATACCTCTAGCTTGAGTTTATTTGAACTCTTCATTAGTTTCTGGTGACACTTTCCCTGTACCTAAGGTATCATTTTGTTAGGAAATGACCTTGCTAGTTCTTTAGTAGTGCCAAATCCTGTAGTTTGTGATAAACCATTACAAAGTGATCCGCTAGAAGCTTGTGAGTTGGTCCCAGAAGTGGTTCTTGTATGTGCTGGAACTAGAAGTAGGGCCAGGGAATTGAGTATGCAAGATAATGAACAGGTCTGTGATTTTCCAGGGAGGAAAACTCATGGTGTAAGTGAGGGGAGCACAGAAGCAAGTGCTTTTGTTGATGGCACTAATTTGGGTCTTGATGGACTGTTTATGGGTCTGGATTCTGGAGGTTTGTAAAATCTGCCAGAGAGCTCATTTGATTAAGAGGGCATATTGACTTTAATTCTGTACCTATTTCAAGGGAAGACTTAGTAAGAGCTGAATAGAGTGACCTAACACTTAGATCACTGCATATTGATGCTGGTTCAGAGAATGAGGGTGATATGGAGAGAACTGGTTGTTATAAATATAATGATGTGCTCATGAGGAAGTTTAGATCCCCAGAAAATAATATTGAAGCTGAGACTCATCAAGTGGTAATACCTTAGGGCTGTAGAGATGTATTAAGTATAGCTCATGATGCTATTGAAGGGCACTTGGGATTCAAGAAGACTTTAAAGAGAGTTTTAGAATATATTTTATTGGCCTGGGATCATGAATGATGTTAAGAAATATTGAAGGTCTTGTAAGATATGTCAGTGGGGAAGCATAACCAGCCTATTCTGCCTGCTCCATTGAGTCCCATACCGGTTACGAGTACACCATGTTGTGAAATATATTATTGATGTGTGTGAGCCCTTACCTAAAACAAAGAAGGGTAACCAGTACTTGTTAACAATTATGGACACTTGCTTGAGATACCCAGAAGCTATTCCTTTACATAATATTACCACAAAAGCCATAATACCAGTCCTTAAGGTTTTTACAACATATGGAACTCCTGAAGTAGTTCAGAGTGATCAAGGCTCAAATTTCCCCAGTAAATTGTTTAAGGAAGCTATGAAAGCTCTGTATATCTTGACATGTTTGTCTGTAGCATTTCATCGCAGGGCGCACAAACAAATGAAAACAAATCTTGATGTAAAAGCTGTGAAAAGAGAATTTAATGTACTTCTGCTGTGACACTTTAAGTGTTTAGTCGGCTTTAAGTGTATAGTTTGCAAGATCTTGAAAAAGATGAGTAAAAGTAATTATGTGTTGTCAATGCCAGATGAAAGAAAGAGAAGGATAGTTCATATGAATACAAAGAAATTTATACAGAGAAAATTAAGAATCTAAGATTGTGGATTGTGCAGTGACTTTGAAAGAACAGGAGGACAAGAGGGACTTTGTGGGTGATTCAGTAGATGTTAAATTGTGAAACAGTGATATTTTGCTAAACCCTAATATCAAAGTAGTACATTTGCCCCGAAAGTTAGCACAGGATGTCCTTGAGCTATTGGAGGAGTTTGCAGATCTTTGTGGCGATGTGCCGAAAGTTAAACCACTTACACAACACAACGTGAAGCTGGTTCCGGGAGCCGTGCCTGTTTGCTAGTCTCTGTACTGTCTCCAGATAAGTTGAGAATTCTTAACAGCGAAATTGGAAATATGTTAAAAAATAATGTATTAGAACCAAGTAACAGTGAGTGAGGCTTCACCAGTTGTATTAGTGCCTAAGTCAGGGGGAGAATGGAGGCTATGTACAGACTATAGAAAAGTGAATGCTATAACAGTTAAAGGGGTATTATCAGATTCCACTCAGTGATATGGCTAAGAGAGTATCAGCACTAATAACAGCTTCAGGTTTATACTCTTATAAAATCATGCCTTTTGGGATGCAGGGAGCCCCTGCCTTGACCGCAGAGTGGAGGTGTACTTAGATAACTTAGTTGTGCTCAGTGATACATGGAAGGAACACATCCCTATTCTTTGCGAACTTTGTGGGAGACTGACAAAGCTAAGTTAATTAATTTGCTGAAAAGTGAATTTTGCCATGGACAATTAATGGTGTTAGGCCATAATGTATCAAAACAATAGAGAAAATGCCGGTGCCAGTGAATAGAATAGGAGTACAGAGGTACTTTGGAATGACTGGTTACTATCGCAGGTTTTGGCCTAACTTTGCAACAGTATCCAAACCTATAACTGATTTAACGTCTATCTAGAAAATTCATTTGGTGTGACGAGTGTCTGCTTCTACTCTGTTCTAATCCCGTCTTGAAAAGTCCTGACTTCACAAATCCTTTTGTACTTCAGGTTGACGCAAATGAGGTAGCTGCTGGGGCAGTATTGCTACAAGATGCAGATGGTATCCTACACCCAGTGAGCTGCTGCTACTCCAAGTTTAAATCCAATCAAAGAAACTACTCTACTATTGAAAAGGAAGCTGTTGCATTGCTCATGGCCCTTGAAATTTTTGAGGTTTATTTAGATACCAGCAAGAAACTGATAGTATACTCAGACCACAATCCCCTTAAGCTCTATCAAGAATAAGAATGTGCGACTGATGAGTTGGGCGTTAGGTCTTCAGAGGTTCAATATTGAAATTAGACTAATTTGTATTAAAACCACCCAGTAGTTTTATTTTAAGGAGGGATGTCATGGTTTTAAGCATGGTTCTATCAATAGTCTACTAAATGGAGGAAGTAGAAATTTGAGAAAAAATCAAGCTATGCTCTAAAACATGAGGCAAGATGCCAAACACAAAGAAACAGCCTCTAAAAATACATGAGGAATGTGATTTACATTTCCGCTATATCTTATAGACGTGCGTTTCTGTGTTTCGGATAAAAGACCGGCAGCCTAGAGCAGTTTGATTAAACGGATAAGGTACTAATATCTGAACATTTTTATATATATGGTTCTCTTCCGGGGACACTCTACTGCTTGTGGCCCCTGGGGCCCCTTACAAAGGGGTCCAAAAATGCGCTAGATTAAATATATGAGGTACCATCTGAAAACAATTTAAGATGACCTGTGTCAGAAAAATTCTCAGCTGCTAAGCAACCGCCAGACACCCTTTAAGAGCCCTCATATTTGACCTGGGTTAAACATTCAAAGTACCAAACGAAACCAGTCAAATTTTCAAACATATCCTCAGGACGCCCTTAAGAGCAGCTGAGAATTTCTCTGGCATAGGTTATGTAGTAAACTTAGTTTCTAGTGGTACCTTGTATAATTAATCTAGCGCATTTTTGGACGCGTTTGTAAGGGCCCCAGGTGCCACAAGCAGCAGAGGGTCCCCGACAGACATCTATAACTGTATGTGGTAGGTAAAACATTGGCCACTCTCGTCGTAAGATAATGGTGCCTTGTCCGTTTAATCAAACTACTCTGGGCTGCCAGTTTATAAGGCTCTTCCTACACCTAGGCTAACACAACTGCGTCATCTATGGAATTCTACTCTTGCAGTTAAAAAACATTCATCGTTTTCAGGAGAAAATAATATAGGAAGTTTACGTGAGCTGTCCATATCTATAGATAGTTTAAACACACACACACACAAAACACACACACAATTAATATGTGTGTGCGTGCACGTATATATATTATATATATATATATATATATATATATATATATATATATATATATGTGTGTGTGTGTGTGTGTGTGTGTGTGTGTGTGTGTGTTATGTATATATATATATATATATATATATATATATATATATATATAATATATATATATTATTATGTATATATATATATATATGGGGAATTCTGCTCTGGAATTCTGCTCTTATAGTTAAAAAAGCATTCATATCTATCGTTTTCAGGAGAAAATGATAGAGGGAGCTTGCGTGAACTGTCTATATCTATAGTTTAAACACACACACAAAACACACAAACACGCACGCACACACACACACACACACACACACACACACACACACACACACACACACACACACACACACACACACACACACACACACACACACACACACACACACACACACACACACACACACACACACACACACACACACACCACACACACCACACACACACAATTTATATGTGTGTCTGCGCGCACTTGTATATATATATATATATATATATATATATATATATATATATATATATGTGTGTGTGTGTGTGTGTGTGTGTGTGTGTGTGTGTGTGTGTGTGTGTGTGTGTGTGTGTTTATGTATGTATACACACATCGCAGTCTTTCCTTAGGTCAAGATGGGGAGCATAAAATAATCTTACTTGATAAATAAGAGGAAAAATGGATAGGTAGATAGAATGGCAGAGGATCATAATAAAGCAATGCAATTGTTCTTGTATTGTATAACTGATTGAAATTTTATATTGTTTCATTTGCAATATTCATATCAATGTGTATCTTCTTAGGTGTTGCCAATATCAGTCCTTTATCTGTGACAGGATTGTTTATCTTTCTCCCACGTTGATAGTCAATTCTAACATCTCTTTATAGTAACAGTATCGGAAACGATAAATAAAAATAAAAATGATGGATAATTATGATGTACAGATACATAATTACAAAGTAGATGCTTACTACAATGAGGACCTATGTTTGATCCTCTACTCAGGGGAATGAAAACATCCTAACCCTGATTGATACGTGAGCTGGTAACCTTAGTGCTGTCAGATATCTGACAGCAACCCATACTAACATCGAAGGATTTCTTGTGAAGAAAAGGACACTTAAAGCCTGACAGATTTTATCTAGAATAAAATCCTTACCATTAAACGACGTGAAGGGTTCACCGCAAGTATTGCTTTTGTGTATTTTTTATGTATCTCTACATGTTCCATTCATTATAGTCTAGATAATATATGTTCAGTTATCTCAGTAATATTCTCTTCAGAACTATTTGCCATTTGTCAGAATTAGGATTAGAAATATTTCCATAGAAGTCCTTTAAGCAGCGACAAGATCTATGTATTTCACGTTGTCCATTTATGTCTTTTTTTGTCAAATGAAACACACTAAGGGAGTATGCTCGCATCTGATACGATCATTATGAAAAAATATCTTGAAGAGGAAAACAAATCTCCCTTCTGAATCAGATATTTTTTTCTTTAATTTCTCTACATCGAAACAGAAAGACAAAGAAAACGAAAACACTGCGATCAGTCTTTCGCAGCCTTCTCTTGGGCCTAGTCAGGAGACAGTCAAAAGTAAGATTAAAATCATAGCTCGACTATTGTTCTCGGTCCCCTTTCCCGTGAGAGCTTCATTTCCGTCAGAATCCACTGCCGTTGCTGTGTAGTGACCCGCATTTAGACTCGCAACGGCGGGTCACTCCTGCCACAGCTACGACACAAGATCCTTGCCTTAAGTGGCCGGGAAAAGAAAAGTCTACCCTCCATGTTTCCTGTGACAACATAAAGAAAACGGGACTCGCCATAATCCTACCAATACTACCAATGTGTTTTATTTTTTCTTGTCATTTTAAAGTTTTTAGAGCAAGGAAATCTTTTATATCTTTGTTCTTTTTTAACATTATATATAAATTTAAGAGAGGCTCCATAAAGATTAAAGAGTAAAATGCCACAAATCAGCAGGGAAGATGGTTCTCTAAAAGAAAGGAATTCCCATATTTTTCATTTTTAGAATAATATTAATTTTAAAAGATCATGTTCATATAATTTTACTATCATATTTGTCAGTGGGGATTTTAATTGATTCCATTTTTAAGTAAATTGAATCCATTCCCTGGAGCGAGGTTGATGAGGTTACCCTCCCTCAAGCGCGCGCTCTTGGGAGAGAGAGAGAGAGAGAGAGAGAGAGAGAGAGAGAGAGAGAGAGAGAGAGAGAGAGAGAGAGAGAGAGAGAGAGAGAGAGAGAGAGAGAGAGGCGAGAGCGTAGCGAGCAGAGGTGGAGCATTTTTGAAAGCACTCGTTATGTCCTACCTGGATTTTGCCAAGTTTTCGGCGACTACAGGGGAGCATTCTCACATCAGCCCTGAATTGAGTTATCAAATTAATGAATGAATAGAAAATGTGGCACCGCCGCAGGCAATCTCAAACTATTTTTAATAAGACTCCCATCAGTTTATTGCTTTCCACGGACTTTTTAGTTAAGCCTGCTATGCGAGCGAGTCTCGCACACGTCTCCCCGGCCCTACCACGCTTCCAAAGTCCCAAACACATGCACGAACACTACACACACACGTAACTTTCTATCATTTCATCCACTCTTTATAAACACGTCTCTTACTATTAAAGCAGTAATACTATGGTTACAGACACCCTTAATCTGTTGGTGGCAGCGCTTGCTTTAGTTTGTGCATGATTCGGGGAAGGGAAAGGATCGGGCAGATAAATTTATTAATCAAAGCTGAGATAGACACTATATCAGCACGGGTGGAGCGAAGGAGACGACATGCAGATAACGACCGCACTGGTTTCCTTCACAATGAGGTACTCAGAGTTTAAGAACACTGAGTTTAATGGAAAGGCTTGGGAAGAGGGTCCTCACTCTCTCTCTCTCTCTCTCTCTCTCGCCGCCAAGCAAGCTAAAATAATTTCAAGAATTGGGATGGAATGCATATCAGAATTATTGATCTTGCCTTCCTCATCCTTAATATCTATCTACAAAACGATATGTATTTTTTTTTATCAGCCAGTTACTTTTTAGCTACCAATGTATATTTTTCTTCTATCGATATACATATCTGTCAATCATCTAGCTGTAATATTCAGCGAATATAGAGACTGAAAAACATGAAAATCTGTTCAAAGTCGCCATGGATTCCCTGCACGCTGCACCTTCGTCTTCCCTCATAATCATTGGTGCTTCATGATTCCTTGATTTCTTAAAGGGTTATTAGCGCGGAAGCTCATTAGCGGACCTGAGAGCGTTGCAACCAAGATCCATGAAGATAAATGAGTTGTCATCTGTGCTTCATGA
>NW_020869909.1:40000-41083 GCF_003789085.1 Penaeus vannamei | reverse complement strand
CTCTTTCTTTCTCTCTCTCCCTCTCTCTCTCTCTCTGTCTCTCTCTCTTCTCATCATCCTCCCCCCAACCTCTCTCCTTCTCTCTCTTTTCTCTCTCTATCTCTCTCTCCCATCCTCCCCGCCCCCTCTCTCTCTCTCTCTCTCTCCATCCCCCCCCTCTCTCTCTATCTCTCCTCTCTCTCTCTCTCTCTCTCTCTCTCTCTCTCTCTCTCTCTCTCTCTCTCTCTCTCTCTCTCTTCTCTCTCTCTCTTTCTCTCCTCTCTCTCTCTCTCTTTCCCTCCTCTTCATCTCTCCCTCCGTCTCCCTGTCTCTCATTCACCATCCTCGAAGGTTATCATGCCCTTCATATTTACCTCCTCCATCTTTCCGAGTCATCTATAAAAGCAATATTCAGATGAGATCCTCGCCACCTGAGAGGGTGAGCCAGCGAGGCCTCTTCTATCTTTTAAAGAAGCTTATATTTACGTGGGTTTATAGACTTCTTGATGCTTTCCGGGATGGGGTTGTAAGCGGCGGCCTCTTGGTGGGTGGTGTTGTGGGATGGGAGGGGGAGGGGGGATATGGGCGGAGGGTGTTGTAGGTTGTGGGTTTTCGGAAGATGGTGGAAAGTGTGGGTTTTCGAAGTTGCTGTATATTGTGCACTTTCGTAAGTGTTATAAATGGTGCTCTATTGGAGATGTTATAGACGTTAAATTGTGCATTTTGGGAGATGTTATAAATTGCGCACTTCCGGAGGTGTTGTAAACTGCACACATTATGAACACGGAGTACTCCTTGAGGGAAGACTGAGCCAAACGCGGGAAGGAAAGAGAAGGCTGGAAGTAAGTAGAGTGTGGAGAGCGAGTGAAAAGATGAGAACAAAAGATGAGTGTGGAAAGGGAGAAAACTGCGTAAAGTGTGTAGATTGTGGAATGGGAGAAAACTGAGTAAAGTGTATAGATTGTGGAAAGAGAGAAAACTGCGTAGTGTAGATTGTAGAACGGGAGAAAACCGCGTAAAGTGTGTAGATTGTGGAAAGGGAGAAAACTGTGGAAACTGAGTAGACTGTGGAAAGGGAGAAAACTGCGTAAGAGTGCGTATAGA
>NW_020869909.1:32500-35000 GCF_003789085.1 Penaeus vannamei | reverse complement strand
GAGAAAAAAAGAAAAAGCGAAAAAAAAAAAAAATAGAACAAAAGAAGAGAAAACGGCTTCAAAAAAAAAAAAAAAAAAAAAGCCAAACCAACTTCATCTCGACTGACGTCACACAGGAAGTTTTACCCCCCCCCCCCCCCGCTGAGGAAGAGGATGCAGCTCGGCGACGATGATCGAGTTGCAGGATGGAAGATCCGCCCTGCAACATCCTTCAACTTTGATCGTTTTTCGCCGTTGCAGAGAAAATTGGCGGGGGGGGAGGAGGGGGGGGAGAGGTAGAGAGGAAGGAGGAAGGAAGGAGAAGAGAGGAAGACGGAAGTAAAGGGAGGGGAAGGAGGAAGGAAGGGAAGAGAAAGCGGGAGGAAGGAGGGAAGGGAAGAGAAGGAGGAAGGAAGAGGTAAAAGGGAAGAGGGGGTGGAAGAGAAGGAGAAAGGAGAAGGAAGAAAGAAGGGAGAAGGGAGGAGGAAGATGAAAAGGAGGGAGCGGGAGGAGAAGAGAAGGGGAGGAGGAAGGAGGGGAAGAGGAGGGGGAAGGAAGAAAGGATGAGGAAGGAAAGGAAGGAAGCAGGAATGAGGAATGAAAGAAGAATAGGAAGGAGGGAGAAGGGAAGGGATGAGAAGGAGAAGAAAGGAGGCGAAGGGAAGAAGAAGAAGAGAAAAGGAAGGAGGAATGAGGAAGAGGAGAAAGGGAAGGAAATAAAGGAAGGGAGAAAGTGAAGAAGAAACTGGGCGTAGAATAGGAGAAAAAAAGAGAGGTAAGAATAAAGAAAGATAGGAAATGGAGAGAAAAGAAGAAAAGGCACGAAAGATAGAAGGAATAAAAAGAAAAAGAAGAGGAATAGAAGAAGAAGAAAAACAAAAAAAGAAAAAGAAAAGAAGAAAAAAATGAAGAATTACAACAAACAAAACAAAAAAAAACGAAGAAAAGAGATAATAATAAGGAAGACGAAGAGAATAATCGAAAGACGACCGCTGAAGACCTCGCTCTCGAAAGACCACCCATCTTCAGCGACCGCGAGAAGACGCTGAGGAGATCTTGGCGGGGGGGGGGGTAAGGGAGAGGAGGAGGTGGGTGAGAGGTTGGGGGTAAAGGAGGAGGAGGGGTGAGTGGTGGGGTGGGTGTAAGGGTGGTGGGGTGAGGAAGAGGTAAGGGGAGGAGGGGGGTGAGAGTGATGGGGTAGGGGGTGGTGGAAGGGGGTGAGTGGTAGGGGAGGGGTATGGGCGAGGGAGGGGTTGAGGGGGAGGGGTAAGGTAAAGGAGGAGGGGTTGAGTGGTGGGGAAGTGGGTGAAGGCGAGGAGGGGTGGGGGAGGAGGGGGGGGATTGTTATAGAGAGGAGGGGGTGAGGGGAGGGGGGGTTGGTAGGTGAAGTGGGGGTAGGTTTTTTTCCGGGGGAGGGGTGGGGGGAGGTTAGGGGAGAGGTTTGTAAGTTTCAGAGGTGGGGGAGGGGGGGGGAGGGGGAAGAATAAAAGGATATGGGGGAAATTGGGCGGGTAAATGGTAGGGGAATGACAAGGGAATTTTCACAAGGGGTTGTGCAGGAGGGGGGGGGGGTTGAAAGGCTAAAGAAATGTTCAAGTGGGGAGGGGGGAGGGAGTAAAAGTGGGGGGGAGGAGTGTTTAAGGGAGAATTATAGATGGTTTATTAAGTTTAAAGAGTGTATTAAAATCTAAACTTATAGTTGCAAAAGTAAAATAGTAACTTTACAAAGCGGGGCCTTTGTCTAATACAATAGGAAGCAGTTGACAGACACTATCTGGATGTATGACTGGTTCACACTTTGGTTATGTGTAATAAGAGAAAGATAGACCTATGTGTATCCATGTATGTATGTACGCGTTTCTCAGTTCCCGTGTGCGTGTGTCCCCACGTTCATGCAACATAGGAAGCGCCTTGTCCTGTAACGTACGAATTGCATTAACGAAGCTTATCTATTGCAGCGAAACCATCACCTGCAAAAAGGCGAAATACAATGCATTTAGAACAGGTGAGTTGCCGCCCGCTCGCATTTGCACTGTGCAATGCCAGGAAGCAATTTAGGTCGACAAGTATCTGCGCGTGTGTTTGCGTGTGGGCGTGTGTGCTGTGTTTATGCAGGGATTCTGGCTTCGGTGCTTGTGTTTGTACATGTGAGTGGGCGTGTGTTGCTTGTTTTTGTGCGTGCGTGCGTGCGTGTGTGTGTGTGTGTGTGTGTTGTGTGTGTGTGTGTGTGTGTGTGTGTGTGTGTGTGTGTGTGTGTGTGTGTTTGTGTGTGTTGTGTTTGTGTGTGTGTGTGTTTGTGTGTGTGTGTGTGTTAGTGTGTGTTTGTGTGTGTGTGTGTGTGTGTGTGTGTGTGGTGATGGGAGTTTTTACGTGTTTTTGTGTTTGTTTGTGATGTGGATTAGATATCTGTTTGTGTGCGTGTGTGTGTGTGTTATGTTGGGCGTTTTCGCGTGTGCATTTGTACTTGTTTGTGATGTGGGTTAGGTATGTGTGTTATTGTATGTGTGTGTGTGTGTGTGCG
>NW_020869909.1:20000-22500 GCF_003789085.1 Penaeus vannamei | reverse complement strand
CATTAGACATTTTAGAAACTCTGAAATATAATAACTTTACATGTGATAACGATGTCGAATTTTCAAATGATGATCCTGACTTATTTATAGAAATTCGCTCGGGATGACCGATCCATTATGCAACTATGTATTCCCTGGAGCAGCAAATTGTAACTCTCACATCCACAGTAATGCTAAGAGCATCAAGTCAGCATCTTAAGCCATAACATAAGATCTGCCCCGGAACATCTCGAGACATTACTAGCGGAATGCATAGTTCATAATGGTGAAGCCTTTGACATTATTGGATTGTGTGAAACCAGACTAAGTAATGATATTCAACATTTTTTGAAATACCACAATATAATGCTTATTTTAATAACCGGTCTAGGAAAAGCGGTGGTGTGTCTCTGTATGTACATGAGAGACTCAACTCCGTTCTCAGAACTGATCTCACTTACAGTGAAAATGCCATTGAATCAGTATTTGCTGAAATTAAAACACCAACAAAGAATGTTCTAGTTGGGGAGATTTATAGAAGGCCAAAAAGTAATATTCATAGCTTCATGGAAAAATTAAGTGATATCCTCACAACTGCATGTTCTGAAAACAAACTATGCATACTTGCTGGAGACTTTAACTTGGATCTTTTAACTTGTTCGACAACCATGCAAGAATTTGTTGGTCTCCTCAATAGCAAATTGTTTTTTTGTGTCACAACGAAGCCAACTAGAGTAACTGCTACATCGGCCACCATTCTCGATCATATCTGGACAAATGAAATCAACAGATCCAAAACTAACGGTATAATTTACTCTGACATAACAGACCATTTTCCCATCTTCTCGTACATTAGCCTTAACAACAACCTAAAATCGAGTGAGACGAAAGTTATTGAATATAGGGAGTTCAGTCCAGCAAATATTGATAAACTCAGAGAGCAGTTATCCCAAGTATCATGGGATCTTGTATATTCAGCATTAAATCCTGAAGTTGCATATGAAAACTTTGAAACTATTATAAGTGCAAGCTTCAATAAGTTTCTCCCTTTAAAATCAAAGATTATAAAAAACAAACACATCAACAAACCTTATATCAACAGAGAACTAAAAAACTTAATTAATTATAAAAATAAAGTACAGAGGAAATATGCCAAATGGCCTTTGACCTACGGAGAGGAATATAAAAGGCTCCGTAATTTAGTTACCCGCAGGTTAAGGGAAGCCAAATCTAGATATTTTTCTGAAAAATTGGAAGAAAATGCAAGTAGTAGTAAATCTCAATGGAAGGTTATTAATACAATTTTGAACAGAGGAAAGCAATCGCAAAAAATCACACTAAAAGTCAACAACGTTGAAGTTACCGACGCAACAGAAGTAGCTAACCACTTCAACGAGTATTTCTCTGCTGTTGGATTAGAACTTGCCAGATCAGTTGAACCCTGCAGTCATAATTTTTTAGAATTTCTTGGTGACAGGATTATAACTAATTTCACAATTGAGCAAATTACAGAAGCTGAACTCATTAACATTATAAAAAAAATTGAAAAATTCCTCTCCAGGCAAGGATGATATTTCAATGACGATCATCAAACACATCCTTCCAGAAATCATTTTACCTTTATTACATATCATAAACTGCTCACTAGTCTCTGGATTATTCCCTAATAAACTTAAGGTTGCTAAAGTCATACCCATACCAAAGTCAGGAGATAAGCACTTACTTAAAAATTACAGACCAGTCTCAATTTTGCCAGCAATTAGTAAAATACTAGAGAAAATCATTTGTACCAAACTACTGCAGCATCTTGCTGACTCAAATATCATAACACCATGTCAATTTGGCTTCGTAAACAGCAAATCTACAGATATAGCAGTCACTACTTTTACCAATGATGTGTACAGAGCCTTTGACAATCGAGAATTTGTATTAAGCTTATTTTTGGATTTATCCAAGGCCTTTGATACCATTGACCACAACATCTTACTGTCTAAACTGGAACATTATGGAATCAGGAATACGTCTCTCAGTTTGTTTAAATCTTACCTCAGCAATAGAATGCAATATGTTCTCTGTAACAAAAAAGCCTCCTCCATGCAATCTATAACGTATGGCGTACCACAAGGTTCCATTTTGGGCCCAGTTTTATTCCTTTTGTATATCAATGACATTGTATCCACTAGCTCCTTTTTTAAATTCATACTGTACGCAGATGACAGCAACATTTATGCATCGGGTCCCTCATTACACCATCTCATCACTATGGCTAATGAGGAACTTAAGAAAATACTGAAATGGCTATTAAGCAACAAATTAACTCTAAATACTGAGAAGTCTCATTTCCTCATTTTTAATAGGAATAAAGTAATTCCTAATGACCTCCCACAATTAAAGATGGACCTTATGTAATCAAACGGGAAACAAGTACTAAATTTTTGGGTCTACATATAGACGAAAAACTTACATGGAAAGATCATATCAACAAAATTCAAGCAAATATTAACAAGGAATGTGCTATATT
>NW_020869909.1:0-15000 GCF_003789085.1 Penaeus vannamei | reverse complement strand
GTGCGAGTTATCAATGGCGGGGTGGTGGGGGGTGGGGAGGGGGTGTTATCATGGCTGATCTACGATAGCTTTTGGAGAGGACAAGAGCTTGGTGCTGCTGTGTTTTTGTTGTTGTTGTTTTTGTTGTTGTTGTTGTTTGGTGGCGGTGGTTGTTGTCGTATTCTTGTGTTTAATTGTTGTTGTTGTTTATTTGTTGTTGTTAATGTTCTTTTAATAGTTATGGGGGTTGTTGATGTTGTTGTTGTTTTTTGTTGTTGTTGTTTTTTGTGGCGATGTTGTCGTATTCTTGTTGTTTTGTTAATTGATGTTGTTGTTTATTTGTCGTTGTTTATTTTCATTTTATTTTTTTAATAGTTATGGTTAATGTTGTTGCTCTTGTTACTCAATTTCCTTTTTCATTTACTATACCTTTTTCCATTTTTTGGCAGGCAATATCTTTTTCAAATAATAAAATTGGAAACAACAAAGTAATATCACAGCAAAAGTTCCGCTTCACAAAATACAAAATACAACCTTCTTATCGCCGCCAAATGTATCCCAGAAAACCTTGTGGCTTCAAAAATGCTGCCCGGGTTTTGGTGGCGCTGTTTGGTATGCATAGTGTGTACGTATACAGCCCCGGGCATAAAGGGGTATGAAGATTTATGGAGAGGAGCATCTTTGCTGTGTTGTGGAGGGAGAGGACGAGAGGAGAGAGAGAGAGAGGGAGAGGAGAGAGAGAGGGAGACGGGGAGGGGAGGGCGTGGAAAATGGATGGGGGAGGAGAGGAAAGCAGAAGGTGGGAGGAGTGTGTTTGGAGATATATGGATATATATGGATATGTATGGATTATATATATATATATGTATATATATATATATATATATATATATATATATATATATATATATATATATATATATATATATATATAATTATATATATATATATTATATATATATACACAATATATGTAATGTGCAAACATTGTATATAACATATGAATATACAAAAATATGTATATGAATATATATAATATATAGTATATATAATATATATGTATATATAAATATATATATATATATATACATTATATATATGTATATGTATATATATATATATATATATATATTATATATATATTATATTATATATATATATATATATATATATTATATATATATATTATATATATATATATATATATATTATATATATAATACAATATACATATATAAATACACAGACACACACACACACAGTGTGATATACAATATACATATATATATATATATATATATATTATATATATATATATATATATATATATATATATATATATATATATATATATATGTATTATACATCATGTCTGTGTGTGTGTGTGTGTAATATATATCTTCTATCTTCTATTTGTGTGCTCTCTACTTCCCTCTCTCTAAACCTGTCATCCTTTCGCAGCCGAAGCAGAGCCGCCGAGAGGCCGAGAGAGCGCTAAAACCGAGCTGACATCTGCAGTGTGTCTATCTCTCCACCTTCCTCTATTCCCGAGAGAAAAGGGAAGAAGAAGAAGAAGAAGAGAAAAGCAGAAACACAAAGGAGAGACGGAGTGGAAGCGAAGTGGGAGAGAGAGAAGAATGATAATAACATCAGAAGGCGGAGATTCTGGAATAAAAATCAATAAACACGGATAAATGGAAAGAAATGTTGCAGAACGGAATGTGAAGATTGCATTAAAGAAATAGCCTCGAATGTTGTTCCTCTCCACACAGGGAAGTTTGGCCCAGTTCCCCTTCCCGGTCGTTTCTCTCCTTCCCCAACTTTGATTCTTCTTCTCGTCTTTCTCTACATAGTTTCGCACCGATTTATGATTTTTACTTGTATTTTCACTTTCTAATCTATTCCGCCTTCTTACTCTCTTTATCTCTCCCATCGCCTGATTGTTTCTCGAAACGATCTCACATATCACTTTTTTTCTGTCTATCTGTCCCCCCCTTCTCTCTCTATTTTTCCTCGTCCCTTTCTCTCGCCCCCCGCACTCTTTCTCTCTCTCTCTTCATCTTCTCACTCTCTCTCTCAAATCTCTCTCTCTCTCTCTCTCTCCTCTCTCTCTCTCTCTCTCTCTCTCTCTCTCTCCTCTCATATATAGGATATATATGATATACGATATATATATCATATATATATAAATAATATATATATACACTATATATACACACATTAATTACACGACGAAGGTGTAGATTACATACATTCAGTTTCAATTCTTTGTTCAGATTATAACGTATAAAGTCATTTCTGTCGAACACAAAGGTCCTTAATCTTAATCACTGTAGTTCAGTGATCACAAATATGATTCAGGTACACTTTGGTCCAGAAAATACACAGATATTATGTTTCTTTTTTGCGATGAGATTCGCGGAGTGAGCAAAGCAGAAGTAAAATTCAAAATAAAATCGAAAATGAATTCTTTATGAAATTTCTTTTTTTTTATTCTTTTTTTTTTTTTCTTTTTTACGTTCACCTTAATTATGATTATAATTTCAGATTTTTTACTTAAATAGCTTTTCAGATTAATCATGAATAATAATTCTGCGAACATGAAATTAATATATAATATAAAAAAGCATTATTATGGAAAAAATCATTATTAATTACTGCATTGTATATATTCTTGGGTTTCCCGTCATGGAATATTCTGTCGCCGTTCACTGTTGGAGAAGAAAATGCACTTTGTGGGTTAATATTTACCGATTTCCTTACCGGCCCGCGGCATCACGAGAGGGCAAATGGGAGGCTATATTGCTGAAATTTGATGTGCTTTTTACTGGACTGCTGTTTTAGTATGTATGCACACACACACATACAATACATAAACATGCGCACATTCACACACACACACACACACACACACAACAACAACAACCCACACCACACACACACACACACACACACACACATTCACACACACACACACACACAACACACACACACACACCGCAACGCACACACACACACACACAACACCATATATAATATAATATATATATATAATATATTATATATATATATAATAGATAAATATATATATATATATATATATATATATATATATATATATATAATATATGTATATATATATATATATATATATATATATATATATATGTATACATATATATATATATATATATATATATATATATAAATATATATATATATATATATATATATATATATATATATATATATATATATATATATGTATATATATATATAATATATATATATATATATATATGTATATATATACATAATAGTATATATATATATATATATATATATAATATATATATATATATATATATATATATAATATATATATATATATATATATATATATATATATATATATATATATATATATATATATATATATATATATATATATATATATAATATATATATATATATATATATATATATATATATATATATATATATATATATATATATATATATATATATATTATATATATATATATATATATATATATATATATATATTATGCACATCTCTCTATACATACAGTATATCAAATCCAGCACAGGACAACTTTCCCCATATATCATTACCATGCAACGACATTGCACGCATAACATCTTGCACAACTTTCCCTCACACAGAAGTTATAGTTCCCCTGATGGAAGAACTTCGCCAAAACAGCTCTTACGCAGAACAGTCTATTGTGGTCATAGAATTCCATACATGGCGATATACCACGAGAGAGAGAGAGAGGGAGGGTTGAGAGGAGAGAGAGGGGGGAAGGGAAAGGGAGGGAGGGGGAGGTGAGGAGGGAGGGTGGAGAGGAGGGAGGGAGGAGAGGGAGGGAGGAGGGGGAGGGAGGGAGGGAGAGAGGGAGGGAGAGAGGAGGACGGGAGAGGAGAGAGGAGAGAGAGAGAGACGAGAGAGAGAGAGAGATCATCCATCATGATCACTATTATCATTATTTTTATTTATTGTTGATATCATTACCATTGTTATTATCATTATTACCTGAATTATCTTTATCAATCGTATCATCATTGTTATTATTAGTAGTATTAGTAGTAGCAGTATTGTTATGATTATTATCATTTTCTTTTTTTATTATTATCAATATTTGTATTATCATCCTCATTACTATCATTATCATTATCATCATCATTAAGATTATTGTAATTATTATTGTTAATGTTTTTTTATTCTTTTATTATCATGATAAGGATAACGATAAAGAAAATAATGATGATGTTAACAATAATAACAACAATGATAGTGATAATGACAATAATAAGATAATGATAATGTTGTAATTTACTGTTATCATTAAAACAAAATCAATATCATCATAATATCATCATTATCATTATTATCATTAATATTATTATTTTCATGTTATTATTATCAGTAGTAATGTTTTGTATTATTATCATCATTATCATAATTATTATTATTACTATCATTATCATTATAGCAATAATAATGATTATCATTTTCATCATTATTTTTGTTCTTTCCATTATCACTATCCACATCATCATTATTACTATTATTATTACTGCCATCATTAGTACTGGGGGATCTAAAAGTAATATTACATGATCCGCCGTTTATGCCTTTCATAATAAGTACTTTCATTATTTGTTCTTATTTAGTTCTTTGACCTTCTCGATTTTTATAATTATGATGTAGAAATATTATTCAGAATAGATGTATAATGTCTTAAACCTACACTTTCATATTATTAATAATTTCATCATAAAAGACCGTATATATATACGTGCCTCGAAAAGATAAACATACATTCATATTTTGTGATATTGTTTTAATAATTTCTCTTTTGAATTCTGTTCATAGCCTCTGGATAAGATTATTAAAAAGTAAAAATTCATTAAAGTATCACACACGAACGCACACATACACACAGACGCACTCAAGCACATTCACACATACCGTATGTATCTCTCTCTCTCTTTTTCTCTTTCTCCTTCTCTTTCTCTCTCTTCTCTCTCTCTCTCTCTCTCTCTCTCTCTTCTCTCTATCTCTTATCTCTTTTCTTCTGTCTCTGTCTCCTCGTCTCTTGTCTCCGCTCTCTCTCTCTCTCTCTCTCTCTCTCTCTCTCTCTCTCTCTCTCTTCTCTCTCTCTCTCTCTCTCTCTCTCTCTCTCTCTCTTCTCTCTCTCTCTCTCTCTTCTCTATCTCTCTCTCTCTCTCTCTCCTCTCTCTCTTCTCTCTCTCTCTCTCTCTGTCTCTCTCTCTATCTCTCTATCTATCTTCTTATTCTCTCCTCTGTCTCTCTCTCTCTCTCTCTCTCTCTCTCTATCTCTCTCTATCTATCTCTTATTCTTCTCTCTTCTATCTCTCTATGTATCTATCATTCTCTCTCTTTCTCCTCTCTCGTCCTCTCTCTCTCTCTCTCTCTCTCTCTCTCTCTCTCTCTCTCTCTCTCTCTCTCTCTCTCTCTCTCTCTCCTCTCTCTCTCTCTCTCTCTCTCTCTCTCCCCTCTCTCCCTCCCTCCCCCTCCCTCCCCTCCCCCCCCTCCCTCTCCCTCCTCCTCCCTCCTTATTTCTATTCATTTTTTATTCACCGATTAATTAATGCGATGCAGACTGAAATCGAGACTTTTAAAACTTGTTCCACTTAATTACAACTACAATAATAACACTCAGTTGAACCAAAGGACTCATTAGGAACAAGCAAGAAATGTTAAGACAAAAAACCCAATCACCATAAAATATGAAGGAGGTCACGATTTTTTCCGAAAGAATCCGGTGTATTCTGCAAATTCGGTCTTGCAATATGTGGAGTGTGTGTGTTTTTTTTTTCTCTTTTTTTTATTTATTTATCTACTTGGCTTCCACCTCATGGGAGAACGTGAGGGAGAATGAAATACTGTCATTAAAAGTTTACTTGTTTCCCCTTCCGGTTCGCTGAGACAAGGTTATCGGTATAATTTTTTCTGCTCTTCCTCTTCCTCTTTGTTCTTCTCTCCTTCTTTCTTTTACTTCTCCTTCTTATTCTATTTCTTCTTCTTTTTCTTCTTCTTCTTCTTATTATTATTATTGTTCTTCTCCTCCTCCTCCTTCTTCTTCTTCTACTACTACTTCATTTTCTTCGTCTTCGTCTTTCTCCTCCTCCTCCTTCTTCTTCTTCTTCTTCTTCGTCTTCTTCTTTCTCCTCCTCATCCTTCTTCTTCTTCGTCTTCTTCTTTCTCCTCCTCATCCTTCTTCTTCTTCTTCGTCATCCTCTTTCTCCTCTTCCTCCTACTACTACGTCTCCTTCTATTCCTCCCTCTCTTTCTCCTCCTTTTCTTCCTTTCCTCCTCTTCCTCCACCTCGTTCTCCTTCTTCCCTCTCCTTCCTTCTTTTTTTTCCATTTTCCATTTTTGAAAAGCTTGCATAGAGAGTTTCCAAATGTTGCTTATTTATCGAGCATTAATGTCATCTTGCAAAATCTCTGCACCGTTAAGATAAAAAATAAAAATAAAAATAAAAATAAAAAATAAAAAATAGTGTGGGGACAAACTCGTCTAATTCTAGTCACAGGATGAAGTAAGTTGTCAGCGCAGTTACAACACCACAAGCGGGTTATAAAGTTATTATGGGAAAACATGTGATTGTGGATAAAACTGTTCTATTTTACGTTGTTTTGTGTATTTTTCTCTTTTATTCTGTTATAATCTTCTTGCTATTTTCTATATGATAATGTTTTACTTGTATAATATCTAGCATCATAATATTCACACTATTTAGAAGTATGCTAGTATAACTATTCCATGCATGATGATTATAGGTGGTTAGAAGTATGATTTTTCAAAGATATAAATAGATAGATAGGAAGAGAGAGGAGAGAGAGAGAGAGAGAGAGAGATAGAGAGAGAGAGAGAGAGAGAGAGGAGAAGAGAGAGAGAGAGAGAGAGAGTGAGAGAGAGAGAAGAGAGAGAGAGAGAGAGAGAGACGGAGATGAATAGATAGATAAAATAGATGAGAGATAGATAAATAGATAGACCAGACAAGAGAGAGAGAGAGAGAGAGAGAGAGAGAGAGAGACTTTATTCAAGTTACGCAATCCCGAATGTAGACATCCATCTAGACATTATAGGAATCATTATCATTATGTTTTCGATACTCAAGAAATAATAGTGAGACAGAAAAAAATGTGAAATGGCAATTGAAGCAATCTCTGTCATTGTTATAATAATAATAATAATAATAATAATAATGATAATAATAATAATAATAATAATGATTATTATTTCATTAATATTATTATTTTTCATTATTTATCATCATTATATTACTATATATTGTTATCCTTTTTATTACTATGGTGATGATTAGAATGATAATGAAAAAGAAGATTGCCATCATTATCATTATTTCTATCATTATTATTATTACTATTATCATATTCATTAATATTATTATTATTATAATCATTGTTATAATTATTGTTATCATTATCTTAATTATCATAACTACTACTACTAGTATTATCATCATTATTATTACTATTATTATTATCATAATTATTGTTATTTCTATTGTAATTTTTATTATCATCATTATCATTATTATCAATGTTATTATTGTTATTATTATTGTTGTCGTTGTTGTTATTATTATCATTATATATTATGCTGTTGTTGTTGTTGATTTTATTATCATCATTATCATTATCATCACTATCATCCCCATCCTCCTCCTCATCATTATTCTCCGTTCCTCTCTCTCCCCTGGTTTCGTAAGCAGCTTTGTGTCATCATTATTGGCTATTGATTTTTTACCTTTCGTTGAGGTTTTGTCTCGTTACATGAGAGAGAAGGAGAAGGAAGAGGAATAGGCGAAGAGAGAGAGAGAGATGAGAGAGAAGGAGAAGGAAGAGAATGAGGAGAGAGATGAGAGAGAAGGAGAAGGAAGAGGAATAGGCGAAGAGAGAGAGAGAGAGAGATGAGAGAGAAGGAGAAGGAAGAGGAATGGGCGAAGAGAGAGAGAGAGATGAGAGGGAAGGAGAAGGAAGAGGAATAGGCGAAGAGAGAGAGAGAGATGAGAGAGAAGGAGAAGGAAGAGGAAGAAGAGAGAGAGAGAGAGAGAAGAGAAGGAGAGGACGAAGAGAGAGAGAGAGAGAGAGAGAAGGAGAAGGAAGAGGAAGAGAGAGAGAGAGAGAGAGAAGGAGAAGGAAGAGGAATAGGTGAAGAGAGAGAGAGAGATGAGAGAGAAGGAGAAGGAAGAGGAAGAAGAGAGAAGAGAGATGAATAAAGAGAGAGAGAGAGAGAGAGAGAAGGAGAAGGAAGAGGAATAGGCGAAGAGAGAGAGAGAGAGAGAGAAAGGAGAAGGAAGAGGAATAGGTGAAGAGAGAGAGAGAGAGAGAGGGAAGAGAAGGAAGAGGATAGGCGAAGAGAGAGAGAGAGGAGAAGAAGAAAGGAAGGAATAGGCGAAGAGAGAGAGAGAGATGAGAGGGAAGGAGAAGGAAGAGGAATAGGTGAAGAGAGAGAGAGAGAGAGAGGGAAGGAGAAGGAAGAGGAATGGGCGAAGAGAGAGAGAGAGAGAGAGAGGAGAAGAGAGAAGGAATAGGTGAAGAGAGAGAGAGAGATGAGAGAGAAGGAGAAGGAAGAGGAAGAAAGAGAGAGAGAGAAGATGAAGAGAGAGAAGGAGAAGGAAGAGGAATAGGGAAAGAGAGAGAGAGAGAGAGAGAGAGAGAGAGGAAGAAGAGAGAGAGAGAGAGAGAGAAGGCGAAGGAAGAGGAATAGGCGAGAGAGAGAGAGAGAGAGAGAGAGAAGAGGAGAAGGAGAGGAATGCCGAAGAGAGAAGAGAGAGAGAGAAGAGAGAAGGAGAAGGAAGAGGTGAGAGAGAGAGAGAGAGAGAGAGAGAAGGAGAAGGAAGAGGAATAGGCGAAGAGAGAGAGAGATGAGAGAGAAGGAGAAGGAAGAGGAATAGGTGAAGAGAGAGAGAGAGAGAAGAAGGAGAAGGAAGAGGAATAGGCGAGAGAGAGAGAGAGATGAGAGAGAAGGAGAAGAAAGGAGAAGGAGAGAGAGAGAGAGATAGAGGAATGGGCGAAGAGAGAGAGAGAGATAAATGAGAGAATTGGCGAGACTGAAGGAAAATTGGAGGAGGTTGGAAGGGGGGAAGGGGGGTGAACGAGAATGGGTGAGAATGAATGAGAATAAGTGAGGGAAAAGGTGATAATAAACGAGGATGGGAAGAGAAAACGCGAAAAACGAACGAATATTGACGAGAATGAAAGAGAATAGACGAGAATGAACGAAAATAAACGAGAACGAAAAAGGGAATAAGAGAGAACGAACGAGAATAGACGAGAATTGGGAAATTAGAATAATGAAGAGAAGAGAAACGAAACGGATGTGATATATCTAGCATTTGATTAATCTAATTATGTCAAAATATCGCTAGAGATTATGATATCAAAATGCCGCTACTGATGCCTGCAATGATAGAAAGAATAAGGATATTGTCTTTGCAAAATTGCTTTGTATTTATCAGTTTATTCATGTGATATTATTCTTCGTTATCAGTATTTATCATTATCACTATGATTATTATCTTGATTATTATTATTATCATTATTATCTTAATTATTATTACCATTATCTTAATTATTATTACTATTATTCATTATCATTGTTATTATCATGATATTAATTTATATATTATTATTATCATTATTATTTTATTATTATTATTATTTATTATTATATTATTATTATTATTATTATTATTATTATTATTATTATTATTATTATTATTATTATTATTATTATCATTATTATATTATTATTTCATTCTATACATTATACTATTACATTACTATACATTATCATTATCATTATCATTGTAGTTGCTGTTATCATTGCTGTTAATATTACTAATTTGCATTTGTTACAGCGAGAATTCCTATATTCGGCAATAGATGAACAAATTGATTGGCTACAGTTTCCAAGCAATTCATTTTATCCGTTTGGTATTACTTTGTTGGTATCAGATCATGTTGTACTGGTATTATATCATAAAAGTAGCATTATACTGTGGTCTTTACATATCCTCATACAATCCAAAACTTATAGGATCTATTTCTTTAATACAAATATAATAAATGCTGATTTTGGTTTATTTAACTTTTCAATGATTAATTCTGCTGATGTAAAGTGAATGATTAGCAATTTGATAGATAGGGATTCTAAGAATATTTTTTTAGATCTATTTAGATGTCATGTATAGAGTGATTTGCATAATTTGATTTCTAGAAAAAAACAGTTTATACCTTAATGATTCATAGTATGTAAGGTTATTGCTTTGCTTAATTTTCTTCAGAAATATATATATATGTATATGTCTATATTTGTATCTATATCTATCTATCTATCATTCTATCTATCTTTGTATCTATCTATCATATATCTATCCATCTATCTATCTATGAATCTATCTATCTATCTATCTATCCATCCATCCATCCATCTATCTATCTGTCTATCTATCTGTTTATCCATCTATCTATCTATCTATCTATCTATCTATCTATCTATCTATCTATCTATCTATCTATCTATCTATCTATCTATCTAACTATCTATCTATCTATCTATCTATCTATATCTATAACTAAATTCAATTATTTGTGGGAGAAATTGAAACACACGCAAATAGATGCATATAGGTAGGATGATAAATAGATAGGTAGAGAGATAGATAGATAGGTAGAGAGAATAGATAGGTAGATAGATAGAGAGATGGATTGATAGATAGCACACACACATCTGAAGATTACTTTCTAGAAACTCCCCGAATCAACAAAATTTCTTAAATGTTCTTTATGATATAATTGACCTTTCTCCTTTTTCGCTTACCTTAGAGCAACAAACGTTCTTAAACATTCTTCAAAGAAATGACTATCCCCCCGAGTCCAAAGACGTTCTCAAACGTTTGATAGACTTTGACCACAAACGTTCTCAAACGAGACTACCCCTTCAGTCCACAAACGTTCTCAAACGTTTAAAAGACTACTCCCCGAGTCCGCAAACGTTTAAAAGACTACCCCTCGAGTCAACAAACGTTCCCAAACATTCCTAAAAAAAAAACAAAAAAACGAAACATACATTTCCCCCTTCCCTACTCCACCCCTTACCTCCCCTCTCCCCTCTACCCCTCTCCAACCCTACTCCCTCTCCCCTCCACCCCTTCCCCTCTCCCTTCTCCCCTCTACCCCTACTCCCTCCCTCCTCCTTCCCCTCTCCCCATCCCACCCCTACCCCCCTCCCCCCCTCTCTAGAAAAAGCCCCCCCCCCCCCCGGGCACTAAGCCGCATCTGCCACGCTTACTTCATCGCCGTAACTTTGGAGGAAAAGGAAAGTTTAAGACTCGGCAAGTTCGCTCCCCTTTGTGTCCAAGTTTCGGGTTTCTCGGTTGTCTCTTGGATTCGTCTTCTGTTTTGGGAAGAAGGATGAGGAAGGAAGGGAGGGAAGGGGGGGAGAGGAAGGAGGAGGGGGAGGGGAGGGGTGGAAGGGGGGGAAGGGAAGGGAGTGAGGGGAGGGGGGTGGAGGAAGGAGGTTAGGGGAGGGGTGAGGGGAGGGAGTGGGGAGAGGGAGGGGGTGGGGTGGAAAGGAAGGGGAGGTGGAGGTGGAAAGGAAGGGAGGGGGAGGAGTGGGGGGAGAAGGAGGAGGAAGGAGGTGAGGTGAAACGGAATGTTGGTTTGTGAAAGAAGACGAAGGAGGAGAGGAGGTGGAAGGAGGGAGGAAGGGGAGGAGGAGGTGGAGTTGGTTGGTTTGCAGAGAGAAGAAGAAGGAGGAAGAAAGAGGTGAAAGAAAGGAGGAGGAGAAGGATGGAGGAGGAGGGAGAGATAAAAAGAGAAGAGGAGGAGAAGGAGGAGTAAAAGAAGAGGAGAGGAGGAGAAAGGAGGAGGGAGGAGGAGGAGGAGGAGGAGGAGGAAGAAGGCGTGGAGGTGGAGGAAGAGGAGGAGAAGGAGAAGAAGAAGAAGGAGGAGGAGGAAAGAAGGAAGAAAGAGAAGAAACAAAGGGAAGAGTAGGAGAAAATAAAAGCAAAAAAGTGAGGAAAATATGGCTAAGAATTTGTCAGTGTAGGTATGAAATCAATAGATATAATATATTAATTACCAGATTAAAACTATTGCATATTTTCGTTAGCTTATGTTCGTCAAAAGAAGTTAATCAAGGCTAAAAAAAACACGTAGATTTTTGTTATTGAATTTTACATTTCTGATTAAGTTAATTGCATCAAGGAAGAAAACTGTTATTTTTACAGAAATTGCTTCTTTAAACATCATACTGTCGGTTATATGAGATGAGAAATCACTTCCTGTCATATTGTTTCACCTTTTTAGTTATTTTGCATAAAGATCTAAATCATTAAATAAAGATAAATAACTTATTTTCCCGCCACAGACTTTAAATTCAAACTTTTTAAACTCTGGTTCGTGATTGGTGGATCCTATGGCGCGGGGATTCTCTCTCAGCCAATCAGCGTGCAGAACCAACCTCCACGACATGAACCCGCACAAATATTTTTGTTGACTGGTAAAAAAATCACCGAATATTGTTTTAAAGAGATTCAAAAGTATTTAGCTTGATTTAGGAACTGTATTGTTTGTCTCTTATTTTTTGCGAATTATGGGATTCTCTCTTTAATGTAAGAAAACAAGCATCATTATAGATCTAACGGCTACACTTCATACACATCAAACTTTCGACATATTTGCTGTCTCATTTTTTCTGGAGATCTAGAAAAAGAAAAAAAAAAAAAAAAAAAAAGGGAAAGAAGAAGAAGGAGAAGAAAAATGAGGAGGAGGAGGAGAATGAGAAGATGGAGAAGGAGAAGAAGAAGAAAAAGAAGAAAAGGAAAAAAAAAAAAGAAGGAGAAGAAGAAGAAGAAGAAGAAGAAGAAGAAGAAGAAGAAGAAGAAGGAGGAGAAGAAGAAGAAGAAGAAGAAGAAGAAACAGAAGAAGAAGAAGGAAAGGCATGGATTTTTCTAACATTTCCAAAACTTCAAATGTTTTCTTGTTATTTGGGGAATGTTGATAAAAGGAAAAGAATGTGTAAAGAGAGTAAAGAAGAAAAAAAAAATATATTGGTATATCATCTGTATATTATAATAATAATTATAATAATATTGGTAATAATAATAATAATAGTGATAATAATGATAACAATGATAATGATAATAACAATTACAAAAATTACGATAATGATATTAACAAAGGTAATAATGATAGTAATAATAATGGTAATGGTGATAATAATAAAAGAAATAACGATAACAGTAATGATAATAACGATAATAACAATAATAATGACAATAAATATAATGCTAATTATAGTAATGCTAATAATAGTAACAATATAATAAAGATTTAATGATAATTGATATAACAATAATAATGACAATAATAATAATGATAAAATATCATTCATAATAATAATATGATAATAAAATGATAATGATAGTAATAGTAAAGATGATAATGATAATGATACTAATGATAATGGTAATAACAGTAGTAGTAATAATGATAATAAGAGAACAGCAATAATAATAATAATAATGATAATAATAGTAATAATAATAATGATAATAAAAGTAATAATGATAATGATTTGAGTTATAGTAATGATAATAATGATAACAATAATGGTAATAGTAATAATAGTAATAATAATTGTAAAAATAATAATAACTTTGATCATCATCATCATAATAATAGTAATAACAATAACAATAATAACAATAATGATAATAACAATAACAACAATGTTTCTGTGGAACGTAAGAGAGCAACCCTCTTATCCCAGAGTTAATTAAATCAGTCTACCTCTGGATAAAATCAATTACAGCAGTTGAACCATTTACGAAAGAAGGGAAAGGAAAGGAGAGAAAAGTTTTTTTTTCTTTTCTTTTTTTTGCCGATTTTAAATTCTGAACTTTGTGGGCTTCTGTGATCTTATATATATTCTACTTTATCTACGTGTCTATCTATCTATATGCATATATATATATATATATATATATATATATATATATATATATATATATATATATATAATTATGAAAACTTTTCTAATCTTAATCTTAATCTTCTTCTTCCTTTTCTGTCTATGGGGAGAAAGAGAGAGAGAGAGGAGAGAAGATAAAATAAATAATAGATAGATAGATAGAGAGATAGAGAGAGAAACAGAGGGAACGAGAAAGAAAAGAGAGAAGAGAGAGAGAGAGAGAGAGAGAGAGAGAGAGAGAGAGAGAGAGAGAGAGAGAGAGAGAAGAGAGAGAGAGAGAGAGAGGAAGAGAGAGAGAGAGAGAGAGAGAAGAGAAAAGAGAAAGAAAGAAAGAAAGAGAAGGGAGATAAGAGAGAATAAAGAGAGAAAGACAGAAAAAGGGAGAAAATAAAAAGAAAGAGCGAGAGAAAGAGCCGAAGAAAGAGAGAGAAGGAAGGAAGGCCGAGAAGCAGGACCTGATTGGCTCGCGATGAATAACCAAACTCATCGGGAAAATGTCTCTCGATCTCATTAAACAATTTCTCAAAATACTTAGAGCATTTCCAACTTTTAAATACTGAGCTTTAACTTTGAATCGCTTTTTGTTTCGAATTTTCTCGGAACACTGAGCCGTTTTTCGCACGGGCGCACGAACACATACACGCACCACACATCACACACACGTACGCAACACACACACCACACACGCACGCACACACACACACACACACACACCACTAACGCACGCACATCACACACACACACACACCACACAACACATACACATACACACATTACACACATTAACACACGACGCACGCACCACATGCCCTATACACACACACGCATCATACACTGACGCACACACACAACACACACACACAAACACAAAACAACACACCCATAAAATCCAATAATATGTAGATAACATCATCAATTCAGCATCTAATCTCAGTTACTTCTGCCCAACACAAGAGATC
>NW_020869908.1:753459-756462 GCF_003789085.1 Penaeus vannamei | reverse complement strand
CTGGAAAGCAAAGAAGAAGGAGGAAGGAGAGAAAGGGATAAACACGTAAAAAAAGCAAAAACAAACAAAGGAGAAAAGAAGAAATAAGAATAACGATAGATAAATGAGAGGGCAAAACATGAAAGGAAAGCAAAGAAAGGAGGAGGAGAGAAAATGATAAACACGTAAAAAATGCAAAAAAAAAAACAAAAATAAAATTCAAAACTTGCAAAACAAAACAAAAGAAGAAGAAAAAGAGAAATAGAACAAATACAGCCAAGGAATATTTCAAAACATAATCGGAAAAAAACATCAGACGAAAGTCGAACACGAAGTCAAAATCAAACTTTTCAGAACTCGATGTCGAAATCAAAACCGAAGCTGAAGTCAAAGTCAAAGTCAAAATGGAAGTCGAAGTCGGAGTCTACAGAGAGAGAGAGAGAGACGAGAGAGAGAGAGAGAGAGAGAGAGAGAGAGAGAGAGAGGAGAGAGAGAGAGAGAGTAGAGAGAGAGAGAGAGAGAGAGAGAGAGGAGAGAGAAGAAGAGAGAGAACAGAGAAGATGAGAGAGGAGAGAGAGGGAGGAGGGAGGGAGGGAGGGTAGGGAGAGAAGGGGAGAGAGAGAGGAGAGAGAGAGAGAGAGAGAAGAGAGGAGAGAGAAGAGAGAGAGAGAGAGAGAGAGAGAGAGAGAGAGAGAGAGAGAGAGTGTGGTGAAGAGTGACTGTGTGTGTGTGTGTGTGTGTTGTGTGTGTGTGTGTGTGTGTGTGTGTGTGTGTGTGTGTGTGTGTGTGTGTGTGTGTGTGTGTGTGAGAGAGAGAGAGAAGAGAGAGAGAGAGAGAGAGAGAGAGAGAGAGAGAGAGAGAGAGAGAGAGAGAGAGAGAGAAGAGAGAGAGAGGAGAGAGAAGAGAGAGAAAGAAAAAAAAGAACTGAAAGGAAACTACACAAAGAAACACACACACACACACCCCAAAATCAAAATACAAGAAAATAAACGAAATAAGATAAAAAAAAAGAGACACACACAAGGTTAAAAAAGTGAAATCAGACAAGAGCAACGAACAGAACTATAAATAAAAAAAACAGCGTCACCCACCTTCTTTCCCGCCAAAAAAAAGACGATCGCGGCGCCATATTGCTCCGCCTTGATGACGTCATCCAACGCACTCCATCACGCGGAATGTCACACTTTCATTCACAAAACTCATGACCCAAAATAAACATCACAACTCACGCCTCATGACGTGTAAAAGAGAGAACATGAGGATTTATTAACCTCATGACACCTCATGACGGAAAGAACCGGTAAATAATTACCTTAATGAAAGGCTTTTGGGAAAAATAATGATAATATAATTGGTATTCTCGTTTTTTTTTTTTTTTTTTTTTTTTTTTTTTGGGTGATATATGACTATTCTTTTTGAAGTGTGAGTGAGAGGGAAGCGTCAAAGGTGAAACACTTACAATTTATTTTTGTTCTTTTAATTGCTTTGCACCATAAATCCACGTCACAACACACTTTTTCTCGTCATTGCAACATGTGTGTGAGAAGTGACATCGAATGCAACTCAATGTATTTATTCTATTTCTTCTTTTTTTCTCTCTCTCTCTCTGTTATTCTATCCAGTCATCATCACATTTGCAATTCCGTTGATCAGGTGACGGAGAGGTTGTATTAGATTGATTTTATTCATTCAATTATTTATTTATTTATTTATCTTTTTAAAGTTTCCACGATTCTTCACTTTTATCTCGATTTCTCCCTCTTCCATTTCTGTTGTGTCATTTTAATTTTTTTTTATCTCTCTTTTTTCTATCCCTGTCTCTCTCTTCTCTATTTTCTCCTTTCTCTCTCTATCCCTCCATTCTCCTTCCCTCTTCTTTTTGTTCCTGTTTCCTCTATCTCTCTCTTTTTCTGTCATTCCTTTCTCCTATTCTCTCTTTTTCTATTCCCTTCTCTATTCTATCCCTCCTCTTCTTGCATTTTTCTATCCATCCTCTTCTTCCTGCCTTCCTCTATTCTTTTTCCTTCCTTCTTCTTTCTTCTTTTTCTATCCCTCCCTTCTTCTTGCTTTTCTCTTTCCCTTCCTTCTTTTTTCATGTCTTCCTTTATCTCTCTCCTCTTCTCCCTGCTTTCCTCTATCCCTCCCTTTCTCCTTTCTCTTCCTCTTCTTTCTGTCCTCCTCTAATCCCATTTTTCCTCCCTCCTTCCTCTACCCCCCTCTTCTGTTTCCTTCTTCTCCTTATTTCCTGTATCCCTTTACTCCCTGCCTTTCCGTATCCCTCCTCTTATCTTTCCCTCTTCTCCTGCATTTCTTATCCCTCCTCTTCTCTTTCTCTCCCCAATCTCCCTTGCATCTTCCATTCTGTTCCTCTTCTATCACTGCCTCCCTCCCTCCCTCTCTCCATCCTCGTCTCCTTCCTCTTCTCCTTTTTCCTTCTCCCTGCTTCTCCCTCCCCTCCATCCCTTTTCTCTTTCCGTCTCCCTGCCTCTCTCCCTCCTCTTTTCCCCTGTCTCTTTCCCTCCTCCTTCCCTTTCTCTCTTGCTCTCTCCCTTCTCTTTTCCCTCCCTCCTCCTCTTCTCTTTCCGTCTCCCCGCCTCTCTTCATCCTCCTCCCTCCCTCCCTCTTCTCTCTTTCCTTCTCCCTGCCTCCTCCTCCCTGCTCTTCTCCCTGTCTCTCCCTATCTCAGCGGGCCATTACGCCCCCTCTCGAAGCACACCCAAGTGATCTAGCTAACTGGATCCAATCATTGTCTGTCTTAGTCTGGAACAACTGGTTAGGACAAGGAATTGGTACTTGGCGCAATTATCATTTCATGCTCTGTGTGTCTGTCTGTGTATCTTCCTTCTCTCTCTCCTTTTCCTGCTTTCTCTGTTTTTTTTTTTTCTCTTCTTTTTTTTTGTATGTCCCATTCTGTTTGTCTGTCTCTTTCTCTATCTCCTCCCTCTCTCTCTCCTATCCTTTTTTGTATCTCCCATTCTGTCTATCTGTCTCTTTCTCTAATTGCCCCCCCTCTCTCTCATCTTT
>NW_020869908.1:743459-745959 GCF_003789085.1 Penaeus vannamei | reverse complement strand
ACACACGCACAAACGCACACATATGACGAAAAGACAACAATAACAGCGACACAAAAACCGCAAAACACACAAACACACACGCAACAACAGAAAAAAACTCAATACCTACACAAAGACTGACTTATAAGCACATAAAAAAAACAGACACGCAAATACACACAACGACGCAAAAAACACACACAAAAACACTGACACACAGAGAGAAACACTGACACGCGGACATAACCACAATCATTATAAAACCTTTTCCGTGCTAAGAATAGAGTCGCATTTCCCGAGTCAAACCACATTATTTTCGCCCCTAGTGACACGTAGTTAGATTTCCCAAGCTTGATTGAAACATTTTAATTTAGAATTGTCATAAGCGGTATGTGTGTTTTAAACTAAGTGTATTTCGGCATGTGTGCACGAGGGGGGCATGTGTATGTGTACATATGTGTACATGCGAGTGTTTGGGAAAGTGAGTGCATGAAGGTAAGTGTGCGAGTGTGTATGTGTGTACGTTTGTGCGTGCTAGAATATGTTTGTACGTGAGGTAATGGATGTATGTATAGGTGAATGTATGTACGTATGTACGTATTTTTCTCCTTGTATGTCTGTCTACACGCTTGTCTACATATCACTCTGTCTGTCTGTCTGTCCGTTTTCATTTTTTTCTGTCAATCTTTTATTTGTTTCTCAGTCGCCCTCTCTCTTGCTCTCCTTCTGTGTGTGTGTGTGTGTGTGTGTGTGTGTGTGTGTGTGTGTGTGTGTGGTGTGTGTGTGTGTGTGTGTGTTGTGTGTGTGTGTGTGTGTGTGGTGTGTGTGTGCGTGTGTGTGTGTGTGCGTGCGTGCGTGCGTGTGCGTGTGTGTGTGTGTGTGTGGTGTGTGTGTGTGTGTGTGTGTGTGTGTGTGTGTGTGTGTGTGTGTGTGTGTGTGTGTGTGTGTGTGTGTGTGTGCGCGCGTGCTTGTGTGTATGCGTGTGCGAGAGAGAGAGAGAGAGAGAGAGAGAGAGAGAGAGAGAGAGAGAGAGAGAGAGAGAGAGAGAGAGAGAGAGAGAGAGAGAGAGAGAGAGAGAGAGAGAGAGAGAGAGAGAGAGAGATGGGATGAATAGAATATAACAAACATGTTAAGTAAAACATTTAAAAAAGATCCAGTTACATCTTAATCCAAAAATGAAAAATTCTCTAATTCATAATAATATTCGTCAAAAAAATAAAAAATAAAATAAAAAAAAATCTTTTCGTCAGACAAAAAACAGAATTGTTCCTACTGAAACTTTACCCGTTACACAGTGTATTAAATCATAATAAACTCTTTAACTTTTTTTTCAGTAAAATGACAAAGTACACTAATGAAACAAATTGCATTGCCTGAATACATTATTCATTACAGACCGCAAGAATTTCTCGCACAACTTGAAATAACGTAACTTGTAAGGAATAATTGTTGTAACACATTTCAGCAACAACAAAAATAACGCCCAAACAATAACACATAGAAGATATATTCGTATATTTGACATCCATAAACAACAACAAAAATAACGCCCAAACAATAACACAAAGAAGATATATTCGTATATTTGACACCCATAAACAACAACAAAAATAACGCCCAAACAATAACACAAAGAAGATATATTCGTATATTTGACATCCATAAATAATGAAACAAATGCATATTTATCAGTCTAGACTTGCATATCAACCCGGCAAATAGATTATTAAATGTATATCTATCAGTTATATACACAAATATGCCTTTACTTCTGCGTCTATATTAATGAAAATTCATTGGGTCGGGCCTGGCACAATTTTAACAAATCGGCCGATTATAATCATATAAAGATTACAATCGCATACTCTCCTTACCCCTCCGTCTACCCCCCCTCTCCTTCTTCTTTTCCTTCAAACACCTTATTTCCCTCCCCTCCCTACCCTCTTCCTTCCATTCCCCTTCCTTCTTTTCACTTTTACCCCCTTCCTTCTCTTCTCTCTAACTCTCCCCTTCTTCCCTTCCCCTCTGCCTCTGACTCTCCCCCCTTCCTTCCCCCTTCCCTCTCCCCCTTCCCTTCCCCTCTCCCTCTACTCCCTTCCCCCTTTCCCTCTAGTCTCCCCTTCCCTTCCCTCTCCCTCTAACCTCTCCTCCCCCCTTCTCCCCTTCCCCCTTCCCCTCCCCTCTAAGTCTCCCCCTTCCCCTTCCCCTTCTCCCTCTAACTCTACCCCTTCCTCCCCCCTTCCCCTCCCCCTTCCCTCTAACTCTCCCCCTTCCTCCCCCCTTCCCCCTCTCCCTCTAACTCTCCCCCTTCCTCCGCCCCTTCCCTCTCTCTACTCTCTCCCACCTTCCCCCTCCCCTTTCCCTATCTTGTGTTTCACCCCCCTCTCGCCTCCCTCTCCCTCGCCGCCCCTCTTTCACCCGAATAGTGTAAGCGTAAATATTTAACGCGAAAGCTATGCGGTGCTTGAAGATAGATAGATAAGATAGATGAATAGATAGATCGACAGAGAGATAGATAGAT
>NW_020869908.1:735108-740818 GCF_003789085.1 Penaeus vannamei | reverse complement strand
CAAAGAGATCTTGGAGGAGTTGTAAAATATATTAAAAATATGTTTTATATATGTAATTTTTTTTTCTTTTTGTTTGTTTCTTTCATGTATTCAATTTATGGTCATTTCTTCTCCTTAATCAAAGATCTTTTTCTCTTGTGCAAATTTTGTGGTTCATCAGGTTTTTTTTTTATGGAGAATAATAATCTGCTTTTGCAAGAAAAAATAGGAAAAACTTCCTTTTTTTATCTCCCTACTCTCCCCCTATCCCCTATCCCCTTCCCCGCCCTCTTCCCCCCCCATCCTCAATCACCCCTATCCAATCTATGGGAACTTCTCCTTCCCTTCCCCCCTCTCGCCCCTTTTCCCCTCCCCCTCTCGCCCTTTTCCCCTCCCCATCACCCCTCTCGCCCTCTTCCCCTTTCCCTCTTCCCCTCTCTCCCCCACCCTCGCCCTCCCCCCTCTCACTCCATCACCCACTCCCCTCCCCTCTCCCTCTTACCCCCTCCCCCCACCCCATCCCTCCCCCCCCATCCCCACTCCCCCCCATCAACCCCTTAACCCACCCTCCCCAACCCTCCCCCCATCCCTCCCCACCCCCCACATCCCCATCAGTCCACGGGAGCGCCCTCGCCGCCCGCTACCCAACGCCGCCCATACTTTCCCCCTCAAAAACAAGCCCCATTATTCCTGCAAAAAATATATCGCCAATTACCTGACCGTCGCGAGGGAAGAAGAGGGGAGAAATAGAGATACAAAGAGAGGAGGGAATAAAGAAAGGGGGGAAATAGAGAGAGAAAGAAATAGGGAGAGAAAGAAATAGAGAGAGAAAGAAATAGAGAAAAGAAAGAATAAAGAAAGGAAGAAATAGAGAGGGGAAAAATAAAAAATAAGAAAAATAAAGAAGAGGGGAGAAATAAAGATACAAAGAGAGGAGGGAATAAAGAAGAGGAAAAATAAAGGGGAAAATAGAGAGAGAAAGAAATAGAGAAGGGAAAAAAATGAAGAAAGGGGGAGAAATAAAGAGAGAAAGAAATAAAGAAAGGAAGAAATAGAGAGGGAGAAAAATAAGAAGAGGGAAAAGATACAAAGATAGGAAGAAATAAAGAAGAGAAAAATAAAGAAAGGGGAGATAGAGAGAGAAAGAAGTAGAGAAGGGAAAAAATAAAGAAAGGGGGAGAAATAAAGAAAGGGGAAAATAAAGAAGGAAGAAATAAAGAAAGAAAAATAAAGAGAGGAGGGAATATAGAGAGAAAGAAATAAAGAAAAAATAGAGAAAGGGGGGGGGAATAATGAGGGTAAATAAGATAAAGAAGGGGAAGAAATAGAGAGAAGGGAAAATAATAACAAAGAAAAAAACAACAAAGAGAGGAAAAAGTAAAGAAGGGAAAACAATAAGGCTAAGAAATAAAGATGGGAAATAAGAAAGGAAATAAAAAAAGGTGAAAGAGAAGAAGAAGAAGAGAAAAAAGATGATAGGTGGAGGGGAAGAAGATGGATAGAATAAACATGGAGAAAAATAAAGATGAGGATAAAAAAAAATAAGGAGGGTGCTCGTATAAATTCTATGAGGCCGGTAATGAGGAGAGAGAGAGAGAGAGAGGAGAGAGAGAGAGAGAGAGAGAGAGAGAGAGATGGAGGAGAAAGGGAAATGTGGAAAGAGAGAGAGAAAGAAATGAGAGAGAAGGAATGAGAGAGAGAGAGAGATGGAGGAGAAAGGGAAATGTGGGAAAGAGAGAGAGAAGAAATGAGAGAGAAGGAAATGAGGGAGAGAGAGAGAGAGAGAGAGAGGAGTTGGAAGAGAACGGGAAATGTGGGAGAGAGGAAAGAGAAGTGAAGGGAGAGAGGAGGTGGAGTAGTGAGGAAAAGAGGAGAAGGGAAAATGAGGGAGAGGGAAGGGGAGGATGTGTAATGAGGTGAGGAAGAAAAGGAGAAAGGGAAAAGGAGAAGATACGAGAAAGAGGGAAGAAGATGAGAGAGAAGAACAGTGAGAAAGAGACAAGAGAAGTGAACATGCATGGGAGAAGAAGAAGGATGAGGTGTGAGGTGTGAGGGGGGTGAGGGGGGGAGAAGGGGGAGGAGGAGGTCAGGCCGAAGGAGGTCGACCCCGTCCCGCTTCTCCCGATCTTAATGGCCGACAATTTGTAGCGGCGAATCCTGCATCGGCGAGGGGACGGCGGGCATTGTTAGCCCATGTCAAGTGCGCTTCTCGACGCTCTTCTTTTTCAATGGCTAAACGTCAGCTAAAATAATATGTACCTCTTTATGCGCTGACGGCCATTAGCGACGGCCGCGCGCGTGCGAGGAGGAGGATCCGATCGCCCTTACGGCACCTTGGCGGAAGGGCGGGATCCGCAAGCCCCGCGAATCGTCACATGTTGCTATAATTTTCCCGCCATCGGCAATAACTGTCACGTGATTGTTGTTGGCGGGAATTTTAAATGATGGCCGCGGGCGGGATATTGTGAGCGCGCTGAAGCCTCCCCTTCCCCTCCTCTCCTTCTCTCCCTCCTCCTCCACCCCACCCCCCACCCTCCTCCACCCCCTCCTCCACGCCCAGACGCATCCCTCGTTAGGGTGACGTAAGTTGAAACCTTTAGACGTATGAATAGGGGGCGTGTCCGCGTGTCCGGATTAGGACCTGCCGCCGGCGACTCTGACTAAGGACTGGCTGGCCGCTTTTCTCCTGTTTTATTTCTGGGGGAAAAAGATGGGTTACAGGTGAGCGTCGGCGGAGGAAGAGGGAACAAATAGGAATGGTATGTATGTATATGTACAAACACACACACACACACACACACACACACACATATATACATATATACATATATATATGTGTGTGTGCGTGTGTGTGCGTGTGTGTGTGTGTGTGTGTGTGTGTGTGTGTGTGTGTGTGTGTGTGAATATATATAACGAAGCCAGCCACAAAAGGAATTGAACATAAACGTGAGGTTTCGAACGTCACGCTTATTTTCAATTCCCTTTCTGGTTAGTTTCGTTTTCATTTTGTGTTCACGTTATTGTGGTTGTGCTTGTGTTCATGTGTGTGTGTGTATATATATATATATATATATATATATATATATATATATATATATATATATATATAATACATGCATACATATACATAATACATAACATAATACATACACACACATGCACACACACACACACACACACACACACACTCACAAACACATACACACACACACCACACACGCACTCACAAACACATACACACACACACACTCCTGAAAAACATGCTACTTTGATCGAGGGTGTGTGTGTGCGGGGCCACACACACAGATACGCACATACGTCAGTTTGCACAGAAACAGATGTGTGTGTGTGTGTGTGTGTTTGTGAGTGCGTGAGTGTGAGTGAGTGTACGTGTATGTGTCTGTGTTTGTGAGTGCGCGTGTGTGCGTGTGTGTGTGTATGTGAGTGTGAGTGTGTGTGTGTGTACGTGTATGTGTTTGTGATGTGAGTGTGTGTGTTGTATGTGTTTGTGAGTGTAGTGTGTGAGTGTGTATGTGTTGTGCGCGTGTGTGTGCATTGTTTGTGAGTGCGCGTGTGTGTGCGTATACATGTATGTGTTTGTGAGTGTTCATGTGTACGTTTTGTAAGTGTTCATGTGTATGTGTGTGTGTTCATGTGTGTGTTGTGCGTGTGTGTGCGTGTGTGTACCGAAGCAACCGGAGTGCTTTCGGAAGCGCCCATCCGGTTCGGCGCCGCCGCACTTGCCTGCACCAGGAAGCGACCGACATCACAGGCGCCGCCTCCTTCACGCCCGCCGCTGCTCAGGTGCTTGCGGTGGGGCGGGGTGTGGTGGGGGTGGGGAAGGGATGGAGGCGGAGGTGGGGTGGGGTGGGGTGGGGGTAGGGGTCGGGGTGGGATGGGGTTTGAGGTGGGGTAGGGTGGGGGTGGGGGTAGGGGTGGGGGTTTTGGGGTAGGGGTGCGGGTTTAGGGTGGGGGTGGAGGCAGGGTGGGGGTGGGATGGGGTAGGGGTCGGGGTGGGGTTTGGGGTGGGGGTGGGGATGGGGGCGGGGTAATAAAGATAGAAATACATACATTCATGTACTACTTACACATGAACGCGTGGACTTGTATAAACAATGCATGTGTTTATGCATATACATATATGCAGTATACACACAGAGATACACATACACACACACACATATATATGTGTGTGTGCACGGGCATGTGCGTGTGTGTGCATGTACACGGGCATGGGCGTGTGTGTGCATGTGATAGATAGATAGATACAAATACACACATATTGATGGGAATGCTAGTCACTACACTTCTCAACACTACATGACATTTCTGGAAAATCAAAAATATCTATTGTATTTCCAAGTACTTCGCAAATTTTTTTTCTATTTTTTTTTTTTCTTTTTCTCTTTGTTCTTTTTTTTTAATGGCTTGCGTGTCAAAACTGTTCTGGTCGAGCTTAGCCGTTATCGGAAAGGCGAGAAGGGGGGGGGGGGAGGGCGAAAGATTTAGAATAAGAGAGGTAGGAGAGAGAGAGAAAATAAGATGAGGGGGAGATGGGGGGGGGGGAGAGGGAGGGAGGAAAGGGTGGATGGATGGAGGGGGAGGGAGGGAAAGGAGAGAGAGAAGAGAGAGAAGAGAAGAAGAGAGAGAGAGAAAAAAAAAAGACAGAGAGAGAGAGACAGACAGACAGAGAGAGAAGTTAGCGAGAGAGAAAGAGAGAGGAAGACATAGCGAGAAAAGAAAGATAAAAGATACCGATGGTACATATGAAGCTAAAAGACCCCACCCCAAAACTCCCCCCTCCTCCTTACCCCTCCCACCCCTCAAAAGACTTCCCCCCTCTCTACCCTCCTCCCACCCCCAAAAGACTTTCCCCTCCCTACCCCCCCACCCCAAAAAGACTTTCCCTCCCTACCCCTCCACCCCCCAAAAGACTTCCCCCCACCCCCACCCCTCCCCTGGCAGCGAGCGAACGAGCGAGTGAGAGCGAGAGGTGACCCGCCTGTCAATCACTCTCTGGCGCCGACGGGGTCTCTCTCTCTCGCCGTCGCCGAACTCTACGGGACAAAACCCGTAATTGATACTACGACCTGTGGCTGGCCGTCACCTCTAGCTAATGAACGGGGCGCAGGTCACGTTCCCGGCGCTGTGGGCGGACCGGCCTGGCACTGGAGGGCCGTGTGCGTATGCGGATAGATGTATTTATATGTATATGTGTGTGTGTGTGTATGTGTGTGTGTGTGGTGTATGTATATATATATATATATATATATATATATATATATATTATATATATATGTGTGTGTGTGTGTGTGTGTGTGTGTGTGTACATGTGTGTTATATATATATGTTTATATAGATAAATAGATATATATAGTTACATACATATATATATATATATATATATAATATATATATATATATATATATATATATAATATATATATATATATGTATATATATATATTTATATATATATTATATATATATATATATTTATATATTTATATATATATTATATATATATATATATATATATATATATATATATATATATATATATATATATGCACACACATTAGTGTTTTATACATATATATATTTATATATATACATTTATATATATATATATATATATATATATATATATATATATATATATGCATGCATACACTATAAGAAATCCCAATGGCAAAAGACACAAACACACGGAGTGAAAGATTATTAAAGA
>NW_020869908.1:720108-727608 GCF_003789085.1 Penaeus vannamei | reverse complement strand
ACGAGGAGGGGGAGAGGGAAGGATATGAGGAGAGGTAGGGGGAAGGGGAGGGGAAGTAGGAGGGAGGAGAGGGGAAAAGAGAGGGAGGAGGGGAAAGAAGAGAAGTAGGAGGGGAGGCGGGGGAAGGGGGAGGGGGAAGTAGGAGAGGAAGAAGAAAGTGGGAGAGGAGGAGGGGGAAGTAGGAGAGGAGGAGGGGGAAGGGGGGGGAAGTAGGAGAAGAGCGGGGGTAAGGGAGGGGGAAATAGGGAGAGGAGGAAGGGGAAAGGGAAGAGAAGTGGAGAGAGGAGGGGGGAAGGGGGAGGAGAAAGGAAAGGAGGGTAATATGACGACGAATCCGAAAATCCGTGCAAAGGTTGTCAAGAACGTCGAGCGAAAAGATTTTTTTTTTTTTTTTTTTTTTGCAACGAATAGCAACTTTGCAAATTTGGTGATGGGGGGGGAGAGGAGGAAGAGGAGGGGGGCGGGGGGAGGGGTAATAGAGAAGATTGCTTCGCCTCATTAATGATGCCATTGCTAAAACCGCTTGAACAATGGTGTGGGTCGGCAAGTGACAGAAAGAACGAGAGAGGAGAGGAGGGAAGAGAGGGAGGAGGAGAGGGAGGAGAGAGAGGGAGAGGGAGGAGGGACGAAGAGAGGGAGAGGGGAGGAGGAGAGAGAGGGAGTAGAGAGAGGAGGGAGGGAGGAGAAGGAGGGAGGGAGGGGAGGAGAGGGGAGTAGGGGAGAGAGAGGGAGGGTAGGAAGGAGAGGAAGGAAGGAGAGAGAGGGAGGGGGAGGGAGATGGAGGGTAGGAGGGAGAGGGACAGGGAGAGGAAGAGGGAGGGGGAGGGGAGGATGGGAAAGAGAGGGAGAGGGAGGAGAGAGAATGAGGGAGAGGGAAGAGGGAGGGAAGGAGGAGAGGGAGAGGGAGAGGGGGAGAGAGAGGAATGAGGAGGGAAAGAGGAGAGAAGGAAAGAGGGAGAGGTAGGGAGGAGGGAGGAGGAGAGAAGGAAGGAGAGAGAGGGGAGGAGGAAAGGGAGGAGGGAAAGGGAAAGAAAGAAGGGAGGGAAGGAAGGAGAGGAAGGAAAGGAGGGGAGAGGAAGGAAGGGGAGAGGAGGAAAGAGAGGGGAGGGAGAGAGAGGAGACGGAGGAAAAAAAAAAGGAGAAAGAAGGGAGAGGGAGGAATAGAAATAGGAAGGACAAGGATAATATATGAATATATATATATATAATATATATAATATATATATATATATATATTATATATATATATATATATATATATATTATATATATATATATATATTAGATAGAAAGAGACATATAGATGGTAGATGAGAATAGATAGATAAAAGATAAATATATACATAATAGAAAAGAGACAGATAGATTAGGTAGATAAAACTAAAAAAGGAAAGAAAAATAGTAGATGGGTCTAGAGAAGTAAGATAAGTTACAATTATAAGCTTTTTTATTTATCGCAGATGAAGATTCACAAAGAATTGTGACTTTTTTTTAATTATTATATAAATTAATCTCAATAAGAAACAAATAAATACAATTCTAGATTAATATATGAATAACTGTCATTCCTCTTTTCAATATTCTTAATTTTAATCTTTTTACTTTATATATATTATTTTTTCTTTCTTTCTTTCTTTCGTTTTTTCTTTCTTTATTTATTTTTTTCGTTTTTTTCTTTCTTTGTTTCTTTCTTTGTTTTCTTCGTTTTTTCTTTCATTAATTTTTCTTCTTTCTTCCGTTTTTTCTTTCTTTCTCTCTTTCCTTCTTTTTTCTTTCTCTTTCTTTCCTTCTTTTTTCTTCTTTCTTTCTTTCTTTCTTTCTTCCGTTTCTTTCTCTCTTTCTTTTTTCCTTCTTTCTTTCTTCTTTTAATTCTTGACGTTTCTCATTAAACTTTTTACGTCGCTCTCAGCAACAAAGGAACTTAACATGAGAAGAAATGAATTAATTAATTCAACTTACCATATATTAACACAGAGCAGGTGTCTCATGTCGGAAATTGGGTATCTTTATAAGTACACATGTGTGCGTTTTTTTTTCCTTTCTTTCCTTTTCCTCTCTTATATATATTCATAGATCTATCTATAAATAGGTTGCATAAAAACATACATGCAAATATGTATGTGTGTGTGTGTGTGTGTGCTTGTATATATATATATATATATATATATATATATATATATATATATATATATATATATATATATATGTATGCTTGTATACATATACATATACCATACACACACACACACACACACCACACACACACACACATGCACACACACACACATGCACACACACACACATGCACACACACACACAATGCACACACACACACACACACACACACACACACACACAACACACACATCAACACACCACACACACACACACACACACATATATATATATACATATATGTATATACTTGTGTGTGTATAAAAGAGGAGGAAGGGGAAGCCTAAGAGTAGGGAGAGAAGAACAGAGTAGGAGAAGAGGAGTGGAAGAGTAGAGGAAAGTAAAGGAGGTAGGAGAGAGTAGAGGAGGGCGGAGAAGCATAAGAGAGGAGGAAGGGGAGCCGGGGAGAGGGAGAAGAAATATGGGGGAGAAGGGAGAGGGGAAGGAGAGAAAAGGGGAGAGGGAGAGGGGGAGAGAGGGAGACGAAAGGAGAGAAAGGGGGAGAGAGAGTAGAGGAGTGCGGAAGAAGCGTAAGAGAGGAGGAAGGGGAGACGGGGAGAGGAGAGAAAGGGAGAGAAAAGGGGGAGAGAGGAGGAAGGGAGAGGAGAGAAAAGGGTGAGAGGGAGAGAGGAGAGAAAGAGGGGGAAAAGGGCAGACAGGGAAAGAGAGAAAGAGGGGGGAAGGGAGACGGGGAAAGGAGAGAAAGGGAAGAGAGTAGAGAGTACGGAGAAGCGTAAGAGAGAGGAAGGGGAGACGGTGAGAGGAGAGAAAGGAGAGAAAAGAGGGGGGAGAGGGGGGGGGGAGATCTCGCTTTAACGACACGCAACAAAATTGTACCTGTTGAGACCACATGAACAGCTTGGGTGATTTTCAGGGAAGCGAATGGGGGGGAGGGAGAGGAAGATGAGGAGGAAAGGGGGAGATAGCTGAGAGAGGAGAGAGGGGGAAGGGAGGAGATAGGGGATAGAGGAGGGGGTAGGGGAGAGAGGGAGAACGAGGAGAGGGAGGGAGATAGGGATAGAGGAGGGGGTAGGGGAGATAGGGAGAAGGGGAGAAGGGAGGGAGATAGGAGAGAGAGGAAGAAGAGGAGAAAGGGGGGAGATAGGGGAGAGAGGGAGAAGGGAAGAAGGGAGGGAGATAGGAGAGAGAGGGAGAGGGGGGAGAGTAAGAAGAGGAGAAAGGGGGGAGATAGGGGAGAGAGGAGAGGGGAGAGGAAGAAGAGGAGAAGGGAGGGAGACAGGGAGAGAGGGCGCAGGGGAGGGAGGGAGATAGGAGAGAGAGGGAGAGAAGGAGAAGGGGTGGAGACAATGGAGAATGGAATATATATAGGAAAAAAAATATATGACTTTTTCAATTATTTTTCTCCTTTCTTTCTTCTTCTTCCTTTTCTTTTCTTACCCTTTATTCTCTCATCTTCAATCCTCTTCCTCCTATTCTTTTTTTTCCTCCATTGATCTCCTCCTCTTCAACGTCCTCCTTCTCCTTCTCTTCTTCCCCCGCTCCAGCTTTCTCTCATTTCTTCCTCTCCTCCTCTTCTTCATTTTGTTCCTCCACCTTCATCCCTTCTCCTTCCCTTCCTCTTTTTCTAATTCTTCTTTTTTTTTCTTCCTTCTTTTTTTCCCTCCCCATTTTCCCTACTCTTTATATTTCTCCTTCTCCCCCCTTCCTCCTCCTCCTCCTCTTCTTCCTCCTCTTTCTCTTCCTCTTTCTGCTCCTTTTCGTCCTCTTTCCCCTCCTCCTTCTTGCCCTCCTTTTTCCTCCTCTTCCCTCCTTTTCTTCCTCTTCCTCCCTCCTCTCTTATTCTTCCTCTTCCTCCCTCCTCTCATATTCTTCCTCTTCCTCCTCCTCTCCTATTCTTCCTCCTCCTCCCATTCTTCCCCCTCCTTCTCCTCCCTCCTTCACCCCCCCCCTTTCTCGCTCCCCCTCCTCCTTCCTCCCTTCACTCTTCTTCCTCCTCCTCCTCCTCCTTCCACTTCTCCCCCTCCCCCCCCCCACCCCATCCTCCCCCAGGAGACGTTCCATAGCCATATAATTCCTTTTCCTTTATTTTTATATTATTTTTATTTATTTATTCCCTTTCTTTCTATTTCCTTTTATTTATTTATTTTCATTCTTTATTTTATTTCAAATTTTGTTTATATTTATTTTTATTTTTTATCTTATTTCAAATTTTGTTTTATTTATTTCTTATATATTTATTTTATTTATTTCTTATATATTATTTTTATTTATTTATTCCCTTTCTTTTTATTTCCTTTTATTTATTTATTTTCATTTCTTTATTTTATTTCAAATTTTATTTTATTTATTTCTTATTAAGTCGCCAAATGGGATCTGAATCTTTCGGTAAAAATTCTCGCAAAATTTTCCGAGCGACTTGCACGCAAAAAACACAAGCGCACGCAATCATGAGCTCACGCAAAAAACACAAGTGCACGCAAAAAACACAAGCGCACGCAAAACACACACAAGCGCACGCAAAAAACACAAGCGCACGCAAAAAACACAAGTGCACGCAAAAAACACAAGTGCACGCAAAAAACACAAGTGCACGCAAAAAACACAAGCGCACGCAAAAAACACAAGCGCACGCAATCATGTACTATGAGGAAGAAACTATATTCATGTTGACAATTGTGGAATGGTATGAATGAGAATGAAAATCTTCACCATACAAGAGATGTATTTGACCGGTTTCGGATATAATATATCTTCACCATACAAGAGATGTATTTGACCGGTTTCGAATATATCTTCACCATACAAGAGATGCATCAGAAATACACGATAGATCTATTCCAAGCCGGTCAAATACATCTCTTGTATTGTGAAATTATTTCATTTTCTTTCATACTTTTTCACATACTACGAGAATGTAGTATGTGATATTCAAATGTTTTTTGTTTTTTTTTTTGGTAATGTTTATAATCGTGCTTGATGATGTGCAATGTTTATATTATATTAAGTATATAATAATGTGGTAATGTTTATAATCGTGTATGTTAATGTGCAATGTTTATATCATATTAAGTATATAATAATGTAGTAATGTTTATAATCGTGTTTGTTCATGTGCAATGTTTATATTACAATAAGTATATCATAATATTCTTAATGTAATATAAACATTGCACATTAACATACAAGATTATAAACATTACCACATGTGGTAATGTTTATAATAATGTTTGTTCATGCGCAATGTTTATAGTATATTAAATATATTATAATGTGGTAATGTTTATATTGTGTTTGGTCGTGTTGTGTCAATGTTTCGTTGTATTGTATAGTGGAGTGGAGTGTAAAGTTATGTTGAGTTATGATTACGTAGTGTTATGTATTGTTCTACAGTGTTACGAAATGTTACGAAAGTTACGTTAATGTTGAAGTAATAAAATATAACGTTGAGTAATATTACGTGACAATTAAAAAAAGGGAAAAAGATTTTCCAATCAACAACAACAATAAAAAAAACAATTACGATAACAAAAACGAAGAGAGAGAAGAGAGAGAGAGAGAGGGAGAGAGGGAGAGAGAGAGAGAGAGAGGAGAGAGGAGAGGAGAGAGAGAGAGTGTGAGGGAGAGAGAGAGGGAGAGAGAGAGAGAGAGAGAGAGAGAGAGATGGTGTGTGTGTGTGTGAGCTAGGGAGAGAGAGAGAGAGAGAGAGAGAGAGAGAGAGAGGAGAGAGAGAGAGAGAGAGGAGAGAGAGAGAGAGACAGAAGAGAGTGTGTGTGTGTGTTGCTAGGGAGAGAGAGAGACGAGAGAGAGAGAGAGAGAGAGAGAGAGAGAGAGAGAGAGAGAGAGAGAGAGAGAGAGAGGGAGAGAGACAGAGACAGAGGACAGACAGACAGAGACAGAAAGAGAGAGAGAAAGAGAGAGACAGAAAGAAAGAGAGTGAGAGAAAAAAAACGAAACTGTCAAAAACCAAACAAGGCAATTAAGAAAAAAATAATCCAATTTATCTCAACGAAAAAGCAGTAAATGCAAATAATTAATCAGTGAACAATTAGCAGGTAATGATAACTTATTAATTATTGTCAAGTAATCCATCAGGATATAAATAGATGATAATGTTCAAAATAACATTAAGCGGACATATTTTGTTCCTGATTCTGAAACTGATAACTTTAATATAATTATTATTATCATTATTATATCATTTTTGTTTTTATTACCATTATAATTATTGTTATTATTATTTTCATTGTCATTATTATCGTTGTTATTATTAATTTTGTTATCAACATTATTACTGCCATCACCATTATCATTATTATTAATTTTCTTGTTAATGTTATAATTATCATCATTAGTAGTAGTAAAAGTAGTATTACTATTATCATTATTATTATTACTATTAATATTATTACTATTATTATTGTTATCATTATTATTATATCATTATTATTATTATCATATTATTGTTATTATTATTATTATCAATTTTATTACTATTTGATATCATTATCATTATTACGATTATTATTATTATCATTATTGTCATTATCATCATTACTATCATTATTATTTTATTATTCATTATTATCATTGTTATTATTATTGGACAAAGGAAAGGGAAGAGAAGGAGAAGAGGAGGAAAAGGGGAGAGGAGGAGGAGGCAGAGGAGAAGGAGGAGGAGGGAGGGAGGGAGGAGGAAGGAGGGAGAGAGGAAGGGAGGAGGGAGGAAGGATGAAGAGAGGAGGAGGAGGAGGAGGGAGGAGGAAGGGAGAAGGAGGAGGAGGAGGGAGGGATGGAGTGAGGTACGAGGAAGGGGGGATGAGGAGGAGGGAGGGAAGGAGGAGGAGGAGGAGGGGGGAGGGAGGGGAAGGGAAAGGGGAAGGAAGCCCAGAGGAAGCGGATGAGATGGGAGAGCAGAAGAGTGGAGATGAGAACGTGATCTTTACATCTTATCACGATGGCAGGTGAAGGAAGAAAGAAAGAGAGAGAGAGAGAGAGAGCGGGAGGAAGGGAGAAAGCGAGAGAGAGAGAGAGAGAGAGAGAGAGAGAGAAAGAGAAAGAAAGAAAGAAAGAAAGAAAGAGAGAGAGAGAAAGAGAAAAAAAAGAAAGAAAGAAAGTGATTTTCTGTATGTGTGTGTGTGCGTGTATGTGTGTGTACGTATACCCATGTACGTACGCGCGTGCGGGCGGACAGAACACTCATTTACCGCAGCAATAGGCACTTGATTATTTGATAAGTCAGTCAGCCATTTAATGAGCATGTTAATTAGTCAAACTGATCAGCCGTTTCATTAAAAAAAAAATAATAATTTAGCACTGACTGAATTAAAAATCAAAGTTCAGTTTATAAGTCATTTGGAAAGTCAA
>NW_020869908.1:710108-715108 GCF_003789085.1 Penaeus vannamei | reverse complement strand
CTAGCATCACACGTGTTTGTATGGTTATTGCGTTTTAAGGAGCGCCCGTCCATCTCTCTCTCTCTGTCTCTCTCTCTCTCTCTCTCCTCTCTCTCTCTCTCTCTCTCTCTCTCTCTCTCTCTCTCTCTCTCTCTTCCTCTCTCTCTCTCTCTCTCTCTCTCTGTCTCTCTGTCTCTCTCTCTCTCTCTCTCTCTCTCTCCTCTCTCTCTCTCTCTCTCTCTCTCTCTCTCTCTCTCTCTCTCTCTCTCTCTCTCTCTCTCTCTCCCCCCCCCCCCAAGTGCAGCAGAATAAACCCGATTCCGGAATTGTGAAACTCGCATCAGCTGTTGGGAGACATTTTGATGTTATTTTATCCCGTTTATACAGGTGTTTTCCTCCCGTGTTGGTTGATAGGGATCCCCTTGTGCCTTGAAAAGTGGCCGGTGGTGAAGGTGAAAGGGGAGGGAGAGGGAGGAGGGGAGGGGTGAGAGGGAGGGGAGAGGAGAAGAGGGGAAAGGGATGAGGGAGGGGGAGAGAGAGGAAGAGGGAAGAAAGAGGGAAGGGAGGTGAGAGAGGAAAGAGGGAAGGGAAAAGGGGAAGATGGAAAGGAAGAGAGGATGAGATGATGGAGAGTTAGCCAGGAAAGTGAGAGTAGAGAGAGAGAGGATGGGCGGAGAGGGAAAACGACCGAGGACGAGAGAGAAGAGAAGAGAGAGGAGAGAGAGGAGAGATCTTGAGAGAGAGAGAGAGAGACGAGGAGAGGAGGAGAGAAGGAAGAACGGATGAATAAAATGAAAGAAAAAGAAGAGATTTATGAGCGAATTATTTGGGTTCCCGCCGAGATAAAGAGGGGGGCCTCGCCTATTTACCTGTCCGTGGCGCGGCCTACTTTTCCGCGCGCCGTTGTTTCTTTTCTAATATTTCGGGGGAGGGGAGGGCGGTGCGTGCGGGCGTGATTCGTCGGAGGAGCGGAGAGTGCTGTGTGTGGCGTGGAGGTGTAGCGGGGGCATGGGTGGTAGGGGAGCGGGGAAGATTAAGGGGGATGAAGGACAAAGAAGGAGGAAGGAAGGAGAGGAAGAGAGAGAGAGAGAGAGAGAGAGAGAGAGAGAGAGAGAGAGAGGAGAGAGAGAGAGAGAGAGAGAGAGAGAGAGAGAGGGAAGAAGAGAGAGAGAGAGAGAATACGAAATAGACAGACAGGCACTTAGATAAAAGCCAAGAAGAGAGAGACGGCAGACAGACAGATAGACAGACACAGTTTGGACAGACAAATAGACAAACAGACAATCAGGCAGGTGGGTTAGCAGGAGGTAAACAGACAGACAAAATAAGCAGCGAAGGGTAAACAGAAGACAAAAATAAGCAGGCAGGTAACAGACAGACAATTAAACAGGTAGGTAAACAGAAGACAATAAACAGCAGGTAAGCAGACAGACAAATTAACAGGCAGGTAAGTAGACAGACAGACAAATAAACAGGCAGGTAAACAGACAGACAAATAAACAGGTAGGTAAAACAGACAGACAATAAACAGGCAGACAACAAATAAACAGGCAGGTAAACAGACAGACAAATAAACAGGCATGTAAGCACACAGACAGACAAGTAAACAGGTAGGTAACAGACAGACAAATAAACAGGCAGGTAAGCAGACAGACAAATTAACAGGCAGGTAAGCAGACAGACAAATTAACAGGCAGGTAAGCAGACAGACAGACAAGTAAACAGACTTGACAAAAAAAAAAAAAAAAAAAAAAAAAAAAAAAAAAAAACAGACGAAAATCAGGCTTGGCAGTTTATCCCGACGTTAAATCTTCGGCCCTCCTGCAAAGTCCGAGGCCGCGGGGAATGCCTCTTAAAGATTTTTTTTTTTTTTTTTCTTTTCTTTTCCCTCTATTCATTCCTCCGGGTGAATCATTCTCTTGGTTCTTTTAATTACCTTATCGGGAGCGCGAGGGAACGGGTGGCACTGGCCCTGATCGTCGTCATCGTCATTGTCATTCTTATTAGTATATATGTATTATTTGTTGTGGTTTTGTGTTTATTCTTATTATTGTCATTCGTTTTTTTCTTTGTAGATGGTGTTGTGGTTTATTATTAATTTTATTTATTTGTTATTTTTGTGATTGTTTTTATTCATATTGTCATTAGTTATTGATATAATTCTCTTTATAGACGCCTTATAGGTTGGTGGTATAGTTTATTATTATCTTTATTGTTGCTATTATTTTCGTTGTTGTGAAGTTCGTCATAGGACATGCGTGGCGTCGCGTTGTGTCCTCGCTGACTTGGAGAAACGAGAGAAATCAGTGCCCCAATTATGGCATAATAAGGATGTCTGCATCATCTCTGTCTGTCTATCAGCCCGCTTGTCTATCGCGCTGTGTGTGTGGCCTGGCTTCTTCGGGTGTGTTTGCTTTTGTTGTGGAATGACTTGTCAGTTCTTCGCGTAAACCTTTAATCGTCTGGTTTTGTTATTATTATGTCATGTTTTTTTTTTATTTTTTTTTTTTTTTTTTATTTTTTTTTTTTAGATTATGTCACTTAGTCGGTGTGTGGCTTATTGTAGTCTTATTGTTGTTATTAAAGACTTTGGATTGGTTCATGGGTGTGTGGCGTGTTGATACTGCTGTTCTTAAAGTATTGAATTGGCGTCGAGATCATACCTTGGATAAGACCAATAGTTATTATGATTGGGGGCATTTAAGGCACCTGTGAAATTGTCGGGGTTGTAACAGGGAAGAGTTTGGGCGGGGTGGGGAGTCCGTTGACTGCGGTCCGAGAGAGAGAGAGAGAGAGAGAGGAGCCATTGGACATTTCGCTCTTTAGAAGGTGGTTTGAGGGGAAGGCGGTTGCTGTTCGTTTTTTTTTTCTCACTTTCTTTCTCTCACGCATTCGTCTCCTCGCCTCCGTCTGTTGTTTTACTTTCTCTTCTCTCTCTCTCTCTTCTCTCTCTCTTCTCTCTCTCTCTCTCTCTCTCTCTCTCTTTCTTTCTTTCTTTCTTTCTTTTCTTTCTTTCTTTCTTTCTTTCTTCTCTCTCTCTCTCTCTCTCTCTCTCTCTCTCTCTCTCTCTCTCTCTCTCTCTCTCTCTCCCTCTCTCTCTCTCTCGCTTCTCCCTCCCCTCCCTCTCCTCCCTCCTCCCTCCTCCCCTCCCTCCCTCCTCCCTCTCTCTCTCTCTCCCTCCCTCCCTCCCTCTCTCCCTCCCTCTCCCTCCCTCCCTCCCTCCCTCCCTCCGCCTCCCTCCCCTCCCTCCCCTCCCCCTCTTCCCCTCTCCTTCTTCCCTTACCCTCTCCCTTCCCCTTTCCCTCTTCCCTTCCCCCCTTTCCCCTTCCCCTTCTCCTCTTCCCCTTCCCTCTTCTCTTTCCCTCCCCCTCTCCTCTTTCCCCTCTCCCCTTCCTTTTTCCCCTTACCCCTTCCCCTTTCCTCGTCCTCTCCCCCTTTCCCCTTCTCTTTCTCTCCCTTCACCCCCTCCCTTTCCTCCCAGTTGGTCACACCCGCTCCACAGTGACGGTCGAGTCTGCGAATCTCCCTCTCACGCGCAGACTCACTCTCTCACACTTATCACGCTGGCCTCTCGGTGTCACGCTCATCGGGGCTCGCGCACGCAGTCACGCTCGCTTGTCCTCGTCACACGCGGCTGTTACTTCATCGGGCGCTCGGTCACGCTGCGTCACTGCTGCTGCGTCACTGGTCGTCCGGGTGCTGTGACGCCGGCAGTGGGTGGCGGCGGGTGGCGTGTGTCCTGTCGCCGGTTTGGGTGGTGGGTGGTTTGGTTGGCGAGTTTGGGCGGGTTGTGGGTGGCGAAATTGGCCCGGTTGGCTTGTTTGTTGAGTTTGTGGCGTTAGTTGTTGGTCTGTTAGTTTGGTGCGCAAATTGGCCGGTTTCTTTGTTATTTTTGCTTTTGGTTGTTGTTTGTGCGTTTGGTCCGATTTTTGGTTGTTAGTTTGTGCGTTATGGTCGATTTTTGGTTGTTAGCTTTGCGTTTGGTCGATTTTTTGGTTGTTAGTTTGTGCGTTTGTCGATTTTGGTTTTTCGATGCGGTTGGGTTTATTTTGTTGTTTTAGTTTTGGTCGATTTGGTTGTTATTTTTTCGAGTTTTTTTGGTCGATTTTTTGGTTGTTAGTTTGTGCGTTTGGTCGATTTTGGTTGTTAGTTTGTGCGTTTGGTCGATTTTTGGTTGTTTAGTTTTTGTTTGTTGGGCGCGTTTTGGTCGCGTTGGTTGATTGTTTGGTTGTTAGTTTGTCGTTTGATTTTTGGTTGTTAGTTTGTGCGTTTGGTCGAGTTTTTGTGTTAGTTTGTGCGTTTGGTCGATTTTTGTTTTTTGTTTTGTTGATTTTTTTGTTGTGTGCGTTTGGGTCGTTGGTTGATTTTTGGTTGTTAGTTTGTGCGTTTGCGATTTTTGTTGTTAGTTTTGTGCGTTTGGTTCGATTTTTGGTTGTTAGTTTGTGCGTTTGGTCGATTTTTTGTTGTTAGTTTGTGCGTTTGGTCGATTTTTGGTTTGTTAGTTTGTTGCGTTTGGGCGTTTGGTTGATTTTTTTGTTGTTAGTTTGTGCGTTTGGTCGATTTTTGGTTGTTAGTTTGTGCGTTTGGTCGATTTTTGGTTGTTAGTTTGTGCGTTTGGTCGATTTTGTTGTTAGTTTGTGCGTTTTGGTCGATTTTTTGGTTGTTGGTTTGTGCGTTTGGTCGATTTTTTTTGTTTGTTTTGTTTGTGGCGTTGGGCGTTTGGTTGATTTTTGTTGTTAGTTTGTTTGTTTTGTCGATTTTTGGTTGTTGGTTTGTGCGTTTGGTCGATTTTTTGTTTGTTGGTTTTGCGTTTGGGCGTTTGGTTGATTTTGGTTGTTAGTTTGTGCGTTTGGTCGATTTTGGTTGTTGGTTTGTGCGTTTGTATTTTTTGTTTGTTGGTTTGTGCGTTGTTTTCGATTTTTGGTTGTTAGTTTGTGCGTTGGTCGATTTGGTTGTTAGTTTGTGCGTTTGGTCGATTTTTGGTTGTTAGTTTGTGCGTTTGGCGTTTGGTTGATTTTTTG
>NW_020869908.1:695108-705108 GCF_003789085.1 Penaeus vannamei | reverse complement strand
TTTCTTCTTTAATGTTTTCTTATTATTATTATTGTTTTCTTTTCCTGGTTTGGGGATCCGGTTTTTAGCATATCCGGCTCTCGGCTGGGCAGGTTTGGTTTATTTTGATTATTTTTGTTTATTTGTTTACTTAAGGTCACTGAGACACGCTTGACGCTTTTTCTCTCTCTCTTTCTTTTTGTTGGTTATTGTTGTTGTTTCTTATCTCTGTCTGTCTGTCTGTCTGTCTGTATCAATCTGGCTCTCAGTCTCTGCTGTCTCTCTCTCTCTCTCTCTCTCTCTCTCTCTCTCTCTCTCTCTCTCTCTCTCTCTCTCTCTCTCTCTCTCTCTCTCTCTCTCCTCTCCTCTCCTCTCTTCTCTCCCTCTCCCTTTCTTCCCCCCTTCCCTCCCTTCCTTTCTCCCTCCCTTCCTTCCCCCTCTTTTCCCCTTCCCTTCCTTCCCCCCTCTTTCCCTCCCTTCCTTCCCCCTCTTTCCCCTCCCTTCCTTCCCCCTCTTTCCTCTCCCTCCTTCCCCTCCTCTCCCCTCCTCTCCCATCCCTCCCTGCCTTCCTTCCCCCCTCTCTCCCACCTCCCTCCCTCCCTTCTCCCCCTCTCCCATCACTCCCTCCCTCCCTCCCCTTCCTCCCTTGGAAGTGGCGCGAGCGAGCGAAGTTAGAGAAGAAGAAAGAGCGAAATGAGGAAACGTGATAACGGCCGAGGAGGGGAAACTGATCCGATAACCTATTGAACTAAATTTGAAAATGAAGTCGTGACTCTTTCCCGCTTTATTTTCTTTGCTCTTGATTTGATTTTCGCGCGGAATCGTGGGAGTCATTAGCGGCCGCAATTTTTTTTTGTCGTTTTTTTCTTCTCTTTCTATGATGTATTTTTAAGATATTTTTCTTCACTTTTTTTTCTTCTTCTTCTTCCATTTCCTCATCTGATTTCTCGTTCTTCTTCTCCTCTTTCTCCTCCTCATACTCATTCTCCCTCCTCCTCCTCCTCTCCTCCCCATCTTCCTCCCCCTCCCTCCTCCATCTTCCTCCTCCACCTTCTTCTTCTACTTCTTCTTCTCTTCCACCTCCCCCGCCTGTTCTACCTCCTCCTTTTCCCCATCGTCCTCCTCTTCATATCCTCCTCCTCCTCCTCTACCTCCTTCATCTCTTCTTTCTCCTCCTCCTCCTCTCCTCCTCTCCTCTCCTCCTCCTTCTCCTTCCTCCTCTCTCTCTCCTCCTCCTTCCCCCCTCCTTCTCCTTCCTCCTTCTCTTCTCTCCTCCTCTCTTCCCTTCCTCTCCTCCTCCTTCCCTCCTCCTCCTCCTCCTCCTCCTCCTTCCCCTCCTCCTCCTTCCTCCTCTTCCTCCTCCTCCCTCCTCCTCCTTCCTCCTCCTCCTCCTCCTCCTCCTCCTCCTCCTCCCCTCCCCCCCCCTCCCCCTCCTCTCCTCCTCCTCCCCCGCCTCTTTGTACGACCACTTTAAGCACACGGCTACTACAGATGCAAGGTCGATTGAGCACACAAAGCGAGGCACTGAAAAAGAAGCAAAAAAAAAGAAGAAGAAGAAGAAAGAGGTGGAGAGCGGAGGAGGAGAGAAAGCGATGCAAAAGCGAAGAGAAAAAAAGGATGTAAAAGCGAAGCAGAACGCAATGAAAGATAGAAATGCAGCGAAAGAGGGAGTAGAGAGAGAGGGGGCGGAGGGAAGGGAAGGGAAGGGGAAGAGGTGCGAAGAAAAGAGTGGCGAAAGAGAAGAAGCAAAAGAAGAAAAGAGGCTATTGGAGAAGAAAGGGGGAGAGGGGAGACGAGGAAGGGGAAGGGGAAGGGGAGAATAGAAGAGGAGAAAGGCGAGGAAGAGGGAGAAAAAAATAGCCGAGGGAAGAGAGAATGCTTTCCTTTAGTGCAGCGGTTGGTATCACTCGGTCGGTCGCGAGCTTCCTCTCCTCCTCCTCCTCTTCCTCGTATCCTCTTCTTCCTTTCTCCTCCTCTTTTTTTTTCTTCCTTCTAGTTCTTTTTTCTTATTTTGTTTCTTCTTCACTTCCTTCTCCTTCTCCTCTTCCTTTTCCCTATCCTTCTCCTCCCCCTCCTCTTTCTCTCCTCCTCCTCCTCATCATCATATATTCTTCCTCTACCTCTTATTCTCTTCTTTATCTTCCAACTCCTCCTCCTTGTTCATCCTCCTCCTCCTCCTTCTCCTCCTCCTCCCCTCCTCCTCCTCCTCCTCTCCTCCTCCTCCCCCCTCTTCCTCCTCCCCTTCTCGTCCTCCTTCTTTTCCTCCTCCCCCTCCTTCTCCCTCCTCCTCTTCCTCCCTCTTCCTTCTCCTCCTCTTCTTCCTTCTCTTCTACTTCTTCCTCTTTTTCTTCCTCCTGTTTTTTCTAACTATTACTGTCTTTGCTTTTTAAGGTTTACATTTTTCTTGTGTTGCTTGTTGCTTCTCTACTTTATATATTTAATTTACCATTTCCTTTTCTACGTCCATTTGGCATCGATTTATTTCCGGGTGCTAGTGCGAAGGGGAATAGGGAGTAGGGGAATGAGGGAAATGAGGGTTAATGGGAGGAGGAGAGCCAGAATGAGAATACGAATGAGTGAGGAAGGAGGAGGAGGAGGAGGAGGAGGAGGAGGAGGAGGAGGAGGAGGAGGGAGAGGGAGGAGGAGGAGGAGGAGGAGGAGGAGGAGAGGTGAGGGAGAGGGAGGAGAAGAGGAGGTTAGTAACGAGAAAAATTACGTAAACGACGAAAAAAATGGATTGCTAGGAAGAAGAATGAAAAAGGGAAAGAAAAGGGAGTGTCAAGACTTGTCACTGCCCGTGTAGTTGAAGTGAATTTGTCGAGGTCATCTTGTCATGTTTAGCAGTTCTGAAAAGCCTCGTGTTGGCACGATTTGGCTTTCGCAAGTTGTTGACGTGTATTTATTTATTCAACTACTTTTTTGATTTCTTTTATTTTGTAATTATTTATGTGTATATTTATTTATTCATATACTTTTTGATTTCTTTTGTTTTGTAATTGTTTGTGTATATATTTATTTATTCATCTACTTTTCTATTTTTTCTATTTTGCAGTTGTTTATGTGTATAATTATTTATTCATCTACTTTTTATTTCTTCTATTTTGCAGTTTTATGTGTATATTTATTTATTCATCTAGTTTTCGATTTCTTTTATTTTGCAATTGTTTATGTATATATTTATTTATTCTCCTACTTTTCTATTTTTTCTATTTTGCAATTGTTTATGCGTATATTTATTTATTCGTCTACTTTATTTTTTTCTATTTTGCAATTGTTTATGTGTATATTTATTTTTTTCATCCACTTTTCCATTTATTCTTATTTGCGTGTGTTGATTTTAGCTGTGTTTTCATGAGTCCACTTTGCACCCTCAAGAAAATAGGTCGTGACGCTTACTCCCAGAAGTCTTGATCGCAGTAATCAAAGGTGGTTGTAAACAATAGCACGTGTTTTTTTACGCTCGCGCCGTTGTTAATGGCTTGTCAACAGATACACCCTCGTGCATAACGGGTAGGAAGTGGTGGGGGCGAGGGAGGGGTGAGGGGGGTTGAGAATGAGGATGGTGAAAAGAGAAGGGTAGGAGAGGGAGACGGGGGTAGGCTGGGATAGGGTAGGGTTGGGAGAAGGGTTTGGGAGGCCAGGTGGTGGTGGGAGGGAAAGGGGGAGATAAGGAGGAAGGAAGAAGTTGCTTTCAATATTTCAGTCAGTGTCGTTGAGTGCTTGAGTGTCTGTCTGATTGTGAGTGTCAGTTATCATGTCCGAGAAGGAGGACAAACTTAAAAGACACAGATCAAGATATAAAATGGCAAGAGACAGACAGACAAAGACCGGATAATGAATAGACACATGGAATCGGTGAGAAGGACAAGCTTAAAAAGACACAGGCCAGGATATAAAAAGGCAAGAGACAGATAGACAAAGACCGGATAATGAGAAGACACATGGAATCGGTGAGAGACTATGAACCAGAAATACAAGTAAACAGACAAGCAGACAAGACAGGCAGACAGGTTATTCGTACAGAAACAAACAAGCGGGCAAAAACAAGCAAACAAAAGAGCCCATAAAAGATAAACACCGAGGAGGAGACGAAGAGAGAGAGAAAAAAAAGAAAAAGAAAAATGGTAAAGAGGAGGCAGACTTTATTAAAGGCGTGGGAAAAGAGTACACACACAGGATACACAAATGAGGAGAATGAGGAGGGAGGGGGTAGGGACGAGAAGAGGACAGTGGGTAGGGTCGGGACGAGGGCAATGGGGAAGAGGATGGGCTGAGGGATGCTGAAAGGATGAGAGGGAGGGAAGAGGTAAGTAGGGACGAGGGGAAGGGGGAGGGAAGAGGAGAGCGAAGGAGGAATAAGGGAAGGAAGGGGATTTAGGCATGCATGGAGGAAAAGAAAGGAAGACAGAGGGAGGGGATTATGAGCAATAGGACTGAAGGGGAAGCAGGAAATGGGAAGTAGGTACGAGGGAGAAGGGAAATGAGGGGAATAAGGGACAGAAGGATGAAGGGAAGGAAGTGGTGGGGTTTGAAGGTGAACGGGAAGGAAGGAATATTGGAAGAAGTTTGTAGGAACAAGGAAAGGGGGAAAGAGGGGGGTGGGAGGTCTAGGGGTGAGAGACAGGGAAAGGGAAGGAGCGAGGGGAGGGAGAGGAGGGGAGGCTTTGTTGTCTGAGGACGCCGTTTTGGCGCCTTCCTTACTCATGACGAGGGGGGAGGCGGAGGGGAGAGGAGGGGAGAAGGGGGAGAAGAGAAAAGAATCCGAAAGCGAAGACGGAAAATTTAAAGATAAAGGAGGGAAGGAAGGAAGAAGATGAGGACGTGAACGAGCTGAAAGCATTCGTAACAAGAAAAGAAATGGAGAGTGAAGGAATGAGGGTGCAGGCAAAAAGTGAAAAGATAAACACATTATAAGATAATAGAGCAGAAAGAATTAGAGGAGAATGGAAGAAAAGAGGGGAGGGGGAGGAGGAGATGGATGTTGTACCCTTATTAGTACACCTGCAGTGAAGTGGAGGGGCGGGCAGGGCGTGGGCAGGGAGTAGAGAACTGGGGAAGGGAGGGGAGGGGAGGGGAGATGAGGGGCAGAGAGCTGGGGAAGGGAGGAAGGGGAGGGGAGGGGAAGGAGGAGAGGGCAGAGAGCTGGGGAAGGGCAGGGAGGGGGAGGGGAGGAGAGGGGCAGAGAGCTGGGGAAGGGAGGGAAGGGGAGGGGGAGGGGAAGGAGAGAGGGCAGAGAGCTGGGAAGGGCAGGGGACGGGGAGGGGAGGGAGGGGAGGGAGGGGAGAGGCAGGGCAGGGCAGGGCAGGGGAGGGGAGGAGGAGAGGGCAGAGAGCCGGGGAAGGGCAGGGGACGGGGAGGGAGGGGGAGAACGTAGGGTTGAAGTGGTACACTCCCTCGCTCGCTGCGGGGTACTGTTGTCTTTTGTGCGAGGTGCGATGTTTATTTTGGTTCTGCTTTATTATATCATCTCCCCGGGGTGTTGTTCTTTCGCGTCTGGAGGCGGGTCTACGGGTCTGCTGCTTTTTCCGTGTGCGTGGATGTGTGTGTGTGTATGGGGGGAGGACGGGGGGGGGGCGGGGCAAGGAAATACGGAAAGAGGAAGTGGAAGAAAGAGGTTAAGAGAAGAGACGTAGACAAAGACAGGAAGTGAGAAAGACGCCCCGCTTAGGATTCTGGTAGTCCCCCCCCCCCCCTTCTCTCTCTCCGCTCCTCCTACCGTCCTCCTCCCTCCTCCTTCTTTCACTCTCATGTCTTCATCGTCCCTACCTTCTCCCACTCTTTTCTCACTTCCTCATCCTCCCTTCCCCTGTTTCCTCTTCCTATTTTATCTTCCCCCCCCCCTTTCACCCTCCCCCTTCACTCTTCTCCGGGTCTCCCCCTTTATCCCTCCCGTATTTCCCTCTTTCCTTCGTCTATTCCCCCTCCACACCCCTCGTCTTCCCCCTCTCTCCTCTTCGTCTTCCCCCCGTCTCCCCTCCACCTCGCCCTCGTCCCCTTCCCTCGCCACATCTCCACTCCCTCCCCCGTCTCCTCCTCTCCACACCTCCCTCCTCCCTCCCTCCCATCCCTCCCTCTCCCTCCCTATCCTCCCTCTCTCTCTCACTCCCTCCCTTCCTCTCCCTCCTCCCTCCTTCCTCTCTCCCCCTCTTCTCTCTCTCTCTCTCTCTCCTCTCTCTCTCTCTCTCTCTCTCTCTCTCTCTCTCTCTCTCTCTCTCTCTCTCTCTCTCTCTCTCTCGTCTCTCTCTCTCTCTTTCTCTCTTTCTCTCTCTCTCTCTCTCTCTCCTCCCCCCTCTCCCGTCTACTCCAGAGATGCATAGCGCGCTTGGGGCAGCGGGCGTTTTGTATTCGCTGTGCCCGTCGCATCGACAAGGTTAATGCAGAAAGGGGCTGGAGGGGGAGGAGGGGGAGGTGGAGGGGTTGGAGGTAAGGGATGAGGGGGAGGGAGAGGGAGAGATGGAGGAGAGGGAGGGAGGGAGGGACATGGGGATGGCGGGTAGTGGGAGGGAGGAGATGGGATGAAGGGTGGAGAGGGTGGGGTGATATGGGGATGCAGGGAGAGGAGGGGAGGGAGAGGGTAAGGAGGGAAGAGGAAGGAGGAGGGAGGGAGGGAAGGAGGAGGGCGCACACTGCCCATCCGCTGGCCGTGTCTTGCTGTCTTCCAGTCTTGTTTTTACCTTTCTGGTAATAATAATGATTGTTTTTTATAAGCTAATATTTGCTTTTTATTTGGCGTTTTTTCATATTTTATCGTTTTGTTCTTTTCTTTTATCATTATGCTTATGATTATGATAACATATGATGGTGATAGTGATGGTGGTGATGATGATCCTGATGGTGATTATTATCATCATTGATAATTCTTAATCCTTTAATTCTTAAAATGATTTTGATGTGTCTTGGGGTACCGTATGGAATTGATTTGTAACGGATATTTATTGTTATGATACAAAGTAATCCGATAAATGGGCATCAACAAACAAAAACAAAAATGCGGAAGAGGGGAGCGAGAATGCGGGGGTTTTAAGCGATGTTCAGGATTTACCTTCGACCATTTTTTTTAATGGTCATCTCCTTGTTTCTTGTTTTTTGTTGTTGTTGCTGTTGATCATCATCATCATCATCATCATCATGTTATAATGATAGTAATGATGAATATTGTTATTATTATTATTGTTATTTTATTATTATTGTTGTTGTTGTTATTCGTATTATTATTATTATTATTATTATTATTATTATTATTATTATTATTATTAATTATTATTTCCAAATTACTATTATTGATTATTATGATATGAAGGCATCAAGACGCATTTTGAGATGATACGGGCAAGGCGTGTATGGCAGACCCTCTCCTTCCTTGATTTCCTTTTAGCCAAGGTTCTATCTTCTTTAAGGGTGCTCTCTCTCTCTCTACTCTCTCTCTCTCTCTCTCTCTCTCTCTCTCTCTCTCTTCGCTCTCTCTCTCCTCTCTCTCTCTCTTCTCTCTCTCTTCTCTCTCCTCTCTCTCTCTCTCTCTCCTCCTTCTCTCTCGTCTCTCTCTCTCTCTCTCTCCTCTCTCTCTCTCTCTCTCTCTCTCTCTCTCTCTTCTCTCTCTCTCTCTCTCTCTCTCTCTCTCTCTCTTCTCTCTCTCCTCTTCTCTCTCTCTCTTCTCTCCTGCCCCTCTCTCTCCTTCCCCCTCTTCTTCTTCTTCTGCTGCTGCCACACACCTCACCATCATCATCAACGCCATCATTGTTGTCATATTATTATTGTTGTTATTTATTGTTGTCATGAAAGTAGTAGTAATCGTGGTAATGGTCGGAGTGACAGAACATTTTCTCTCTTTTCTTTTTCTTTTTTATTTTTTATTTTTTTCTTTTGTCCGTTAAAGAGCATTTCTTGTCCGTTAAAGAGCACCGTCTGACCAAGGGTTGGGGAGGGGGAGGGGAGGGAGGGAGGCCTGCCCAGACGATAAGGGTGCTTTTGTTGTGTGAAATGTAGGGGGCGTGCAGTGTTTTATTTTTTGTTTAGGCTCGTGTTTGTTTGTTAGTTTTGTTTTTTTGTTTAGGTTAAGTGTTTCTGTTAGCTTGACTTCTGTTTTTGTTGTCGGTAGCTTGGCTTTTGTTTGGGTTAGTGCTGTGGTTAGGTTAGCTTTTGTTTTGGCTTGATGTTGTGGCTGTTAGTTTTGGGTTTTGTTTTGGTTGGCGATGCTAAGTTACTGCTCTCTTTCCGTTGTTGGTTTTCCTCCCCGGTGTTGTCTTTGTTGGGTTACGGATCGAGTGTTGGTTTTGTTAATTGAGTACCTATTTTTTTTGGGGGGACGGGTGATTTCAGACTTGGTGGTTATGTTACTAGGGTTTTTTTTCTTTATTTCTTTTTTTTTTTTTTTATTTTTTTTTTTTTCATTGTTTGTATTAGGGGTGTCAAACACGTGGCTATTTCAGCCGTTACAGTCGTGCCGGTAAACATGATATATTGAGCCAGTCTTTCGTGTTTTAAAAGTATCACTTACGCTCTTAGTTTTTTTTTCCTGATATTGTGTTTTTGTAATGAGTGAAATAGGCTCCTGCGTCTTCACGTCGACCATATGGCCATTTCGTCGCGTCGGCTCATGGTTGTCTGGCCCGCATACGAAGGCGAAATGTGGCCCTCTGGGGTGAATGGGTTTGACACCCCTTGTTTATGTTGGGGTGATGTATTTTCTTTTACTTGCTTATTTATTCGTTTCTTGATTAGCTCGTGTGTGTGTGTGTGTGTGTGTGTGTGTGTGTGTGTGTGTGTGTGTGTGTGTGTGTGTGTGTGTGTGTGTGTGTGTGTGTGTGTGTGTGTGTTATGTGTATGTGTGTATTCGGAGCCTTGAGATACTTCCAAAATAGCAGCTTTTTTTTTTTTTTTTTTTTTTTTTTTTTTTTTGTCAGTGTCGTTTGGAAGGTTTACCAGAACATATTTTTGATTTTCATTTCTTATGAGGATTTTTTTCTGATGTTTTTTTTATTTTTGTCGTTATTTTTATCGAAAGAAAAACTGATCTTGAGCTAAAGAAGCGGACGTGGTTGCTAGGTAACGAGAGGGGAGAGTGGGCGTACTTGGGAACAGTTCTTTTGAAAGGGAAATAAAGGAAATGTGAAAGAGCGGGGAGGAAGGGTGGGAGGGAGGGAGAAGGGAGGGGAGGAATAGAGGAAGGAAAGGGAGGGAGGGAGGGAGGGGGAATAGGAAGGAAAGGGAGGAGGAATAGAGGGAGGGTGGGAGAAATACAGGGAGGAAAGGGAGAGGAAGGGAGGGAAGGAGAGAGAGAGAGAGAGCAAGAGAGAGTAATCTGATGGAATAACAGACAGGGGGTGATAATGATCATGAGGAAGATAATGTAATGAATAAAAACATAATAAGAAAAGAATAGTGAAATGGATTTATTGCAACTCTCTGATAAGAAAGCAAATATCAAGGAGAGTAAGAAGAAAGAGAATGGAGGCACAACACAACAAGAACGACTCATTGCGAAAGTGGAAGTGACATGGGTGATAAGCGAGACACAGTGATACAAGAAGAACAAGAGAATAAATGTCGCTCGTTAATTTAACGAACTAACGAATTCGAAGGCACTTTCTTCCCCCCGATGATGCAAGATTTGGTCAGTTTTTTTTTTAGTCTTGTTTGTGTTCTTGTTTGGGCGAAGAGAGGAAGGGAAGTAGGAAGAGAGGAAGGAAGGAAGGTAAGTAGGAAAGAAAGAAGAGAATGAAGAGGAAGGAAGAAAGAAGGGTAGGGAGAGAGGAAGAAAGGAAGGGATAGAGATGAGGGTGGGAACGAGAGAGAGTCGGGGAAGGAGAAGGGGATGGGAAGGGAGAGAGAGAGGGGGGTGGGGGAGGCGGAGAAGAGAAAGAGGGGGTTGGGAGGGGAGAGGGCGGGGGTGTGAGAGGAGAGAGTGGGAGGGGAGGTTGGTGAGGAGAGAGAGAGAGAGTGGGAGGTGGGAGAGTATGAGAGAGGTAAGATCTGTAGTAGGAGTTTCGGTGTGAGAGATCGAGAGAAGATGAGGAAAGTTTTT
>NW_020869908.1:692598-693658 GCF_003789085.1 Penaeus vannamei | reverse complement strand
GAAGGGGGGAAAAGGGACAAAGGTGGAAAGGAAAGGAGTCCGAGGGAGGGGGGAGGAGGAAAAAAGGAGGAAGGAAGGGCGAAGGGGAGGGGGGGAGGAGGAGGGGGAGAGGAGGGAAGGAAGAGGGAGGAGGAAAAGGAGGAGGGGAATGGAAAGAAGGGGGAGGAGGAAAAAGGCCCAAAAAGGGGAGGGGAGAATGAGGAAAGGGGGAAGAGGAAGAGGGGGAGGAAAGGGAAAGAGGAGGAGGAGGAGGAGGAAAAGGAATAGGAAAGAGAAGGGAGAAGGAAGAGAGGGAATGGGAAGAGGGGGAGGAGGAAGGAGAGGGAGAGGGGAAAGAAAGAGGGGGAGGAAGAAGGAATAGGAAGGGGGGGAGAAGGAGAGAGGAAAGAGGAGGAGGAGGAGGGATAGGAAGAGGGAGGGGGAGGAAAGGAATAGGGAGAGGGCGGAGGAGAGGGAAGGAGAGGGAGAGGGGGAGCCGGAAGGAGGAGGAGGAGAAGGAGGTAAGGAATAGAAGAGGGGGAAGGAGAGGAAGGAGAGGGGAAAGGGGAAGGCGGAGGAGGAGGAAAGGAGAGGATTAGGAGGAGGAACTGGGAGGGTAAAAAAGAGACAGGGGAGGTGGAAGGGAGAGGGGGAAAGGAGAGGAAGAGAGGGAGGAGGGGGAGAAAGGAGAGAGAGGAGAACAAGGAGACTGGCAGAGAGAGGAAAAAAGAGAAGGGAAGAGGAGATGAGAAGAGAGGGGACGCGTAGGGCTAGAGGAGGGAGTGAAGAGAGAGAGAGAGAGGGGAAGAGAGGAGGAGGGGGGGGAGGTAGGGGGTGGGAGGGTATAGGTTATAATCTATGAATCAATTTTTTCCGCGTTTTATCCTTTTTGTTGTTGTATCTTGTTGTTTTAAATCTCATAGGGCCATCGTAATTACTGTTAATATTTTAATTGCTGTCCTTTCCTGTTAATCATCATTATCATCACTGCTATCCATCGTCCATAAACCATACAGTGTTATCGGCTCTCATCAATATATATTAAGAGCATTATTATTACCATTCCTATCATCACCATCAT
>NW_020869908.1:680098-682598 GCF_003789085.1 Penaeus vannamei | reverse complement strand
AACAATAATGATAATAATGATAATGATAATGATAAAATGAATGATAACAATAAGATAATGAATATAATCATGTAATAATAATTAATAATATAATAATGAATGAATAATGAATAAATAATATGATAATAACAAATAATAATAATGATATTAATAGTTATGATATGATGATGATGATGATTGATGATGATGATACCAACAATAACAAAATAGTAATGATAAGGATAATAATAATGAAAATAATGAAAATAATGATTGGTTCTGGTAATCATAATGCTAATAGCAATGATAATAGTGATAAATGATATCAATATCAATGAATAATAATAACATAACAACAGCAAGACCTTCGTAACGAATAATGAAGATGATTATAATTTTGATAATAACGATCGAATGAATAACAATGATTATGATTTTTGATAATAATGATAATACGATGACGAAGACAAAAAAATATAGCAATAATGATAATGCTGGTAATAGTCATAACAGTGATAAATCAATAATAAATAAATAATAAATATTAATAAAAAATAAATATAATAAAAAAAAATAAATATAAATTAATAAAAAAAATAAATAAAATAATAAAAAAAATAAATATAAATATTATAAATAATAAGAAAAAAAAAAAATAAATATAAATATTATAAATAATAAAATAATAAAAAAATAAATAACAAATAATAAAATATATATTTTGAAAGACAGATAATTATAGTCTGATGACGTGATTAAATGGACGCATTAGTCAGATGCGGCAATTAAGCGCCAATGGGAGATTTATCGCTTCCTGTCGCGTCGCCCGCTCTGTCTGTGTCTGTGTCTGTCTGTCTGTCTGTCTGCCTGTCTCTTTCTCTCTCTCTTTTTTTTCTGTCTCTGTCTCTGTCTGTCTGTCTGTCTCTCTCTCTCTCTTTCTCTCTTTCTTTTTTCTGTCTCTGTCTCTGTCTGTCTCTCTCTCTCTCTCTCTCTCTCTCTCTCTCTCTCTCTCTCTCTCTCTCTCTCTCCTCCTCTCTCTCATCTCTCTCTCTCATCTCTCCTCTCTCTCTCTCTCTTCTCCTCCTCTTCTCTCTCCCTCTTCCTCTCTCCTTCTTCTCCTCTCTTTGCTCTTCTTTTTCTGTCTCTGTCCTCTGTCTGTCTGTCTGTCTGTCTGTCTGCCTGTCTCTCTCTCTCTCTCTCCTTCTCTCTCTTTCTCTCTATCTTTCTTTTTTTCTGTCTCTGTCTCTGTCTCCCTCTGTCTCTCTCTTCTCCCTTCTCTCTCTCTCTTTCTCTCTTTCTCACTTTCTCTGTCTCTTCTTCTCTATCTTTCTGTCTGTTCTGTCTGTCTGTCTCTCTCTCTCTCGTCCTCCTCTCTCTCTCTCCTCTCTCTCTCTCCTCTCGTCTCTCCTCCCTCTTTCTTCTCTTCGTCTCTCTCTCTTCCATCTCTCTCTCTCTCTCTCTCTCTCTGTCTCTTTTCTCCCCTTCTCCTCTCTCTCTTCTCTCTCCTTCTCCGCCCTCTCTCTCTCTTCTCTCTCTCTCTCCTCTCACTCTCTCCTCTCTCTCTCTCTTCTCCCTCTCTCTCTCCTCTCCTCTCTCATCTCTCTCTCGTCTTCCTCTCTCTTCTCTCTCTCCATTCTCTCTCGTCCTCTCCTTCCCACTTTCTCTCATCTTCTCTCTCTCTCTCTCCTCTCTCTCATCTCTTCTCTCCTTCTCTCCTCCCTCTCTTTTCCTCTTTTCTTCTCTCCTCTTCCCTCGTTTCTCTACTTTTCTTTCTCTCTCTCCTCTTCTCTCTGAATCTCCTTTCCCTTCTGTCCGTCTTTGTCTCCTTTCTCTCCTCTCGTTTTTTTTCTGTCTGTCTGTCTGTCTGTCTGTCTGCCTGTCTCTCTTCTCTCTCTCTCTCCCTTTCTCTCTTTCTCTCTATCTTTTTTCTTTTTTCTGTCCTGTCTCTGTTATCTGTCTCTCTCTCTCTCTCTTTTCCTCTCTCATCTGGCGCCCTCCTTTCTCTCTCTCTCTCACTTTCTCAGTGTCTCTCTGTTCTAATCTCTCGTCTTGTCTCTCCTCTCTCTCTCTCTCTGTCTCTCTCATCTTCGTCTCTCTCTCTCTCTCTCTCTCTCTCTCTCTCTCTCTCTCTCTCTCTCTCTCTCTCTCTCTCTCTCTCTCCTATTCTTTCTCCTCTCTCTCTCTGTCTCTGCCTCTGTCTATGTCCTATCGTAAATTGTCCTGTTCTGTCTGTCTGTCTGTCTGTCTGTCTACTCTCTCTCTCCCTTTCTCTCCACAAAATTCCTCTCTGTCTCTTCCTCCCAGTCTTTTCTCGTCTCTCTCTCTCTCTTCTCTTCTCTCTTCCTCTCTCTCTCTCGTCTCCTCGTCTTCTCTCCTCTCCTCTCTCTCCTCTTCTCCTCTCTGTCCTCTCTCTCTCTCTCTCTCCTCTCTCTCTCTCGTCTCCTTTCTCTCCACCCCTTTCTCCACAAAATTCCCTCCTGTCTCCCTAATCTCCCTCTTCTGTCCCCTCTGCCTTCCCCTC
>NW_020869908.1:664792-666918 GCF_003789085.1 Penaeus vannamei | reverse complement strand
GCCCTCATAGACACAATTGCTACATTCAACCTCAGCAGGCGCTAGAGTAATGAAAAATGAGGCGAACTGTATACAAATATATATATAACTATATAATATTATATACTAATATATAATATATATATAAATATATAATATATTATAATTATATATTGAATAATATATATTTATATATATATATAATATATAAATGTATAATATATAAGTATAATATATATATCATTCTATTAATAGTCTATATAAAGTTCTCATATATATATATTAATATAATAATATATTTATAATATATAATATATAATACATATATACTAATATCTATAGTAATATATATTATCTATAATATTTATATATTTATATCTTATACATAAATTATCTATTTAATATATCTATATATTATATACTAGTATGTGTGTGTGTTAGTGTGTTTGTGTGTGTAGTATATAAATATTGAAACTGTTATTATATAATATTATACATATAGTAATCTTATATAATATATATATATATATATACTATACATCTATTATATATAATCATTATAACTTATATTAACTATTATATATGCTTTATACTTATATGTCTACTATATATATATATATATAACCATATATTATCTATTATATATTATATTTATATAATATTACTCTATACTTATATATATATTATATACTAGATATGTATACTATATATAGTAAATATATATATATATACATATTCATATAATATATACATAATATTAGTATATATATATTATATATATTATATATATATATATATATATATTATATAACACACAATGCCCACCTCGACCACCACTACCCACCAGCACACAACGACACGACACATCTATATATATTTATATATTCTATATTCTATATATATTATATTAGCTATATAATATATATACTATAGTATATATATATAATATATATATACTGTAACATTAGGCAGGTTCTCAGTTGCGAGAATACTGCATGAACGTCACCTTCTATATCATATATATTATTTTCATACTATTATATATATATATATATATATATATTTATCTATATTATCTATATATTATATATCTATATATATATATTTAATATTATATATATATATAATATATATATACTATTACTATTATTAATTCTATATATATATATATATATATATAATTCTAATTATTAATATATACATATATATAGTATATTATATATATATATATATAGTACTAATTATATATATATTTACATATATTATATATACTATTACTCTCTATTATGAATATATATATATTATCTGCTTTATATACACTACTCATATATTTATATCTATATATATATATATATATAGTATATATATTATATAATAGTATTATACTATATTTATATATATTCTATTTGTGTGTGTGTGTGTGTGTGTTGGTGGTGTTGTGTGTGTATTAATATATATCTATATAATATATATATATATATAACTCATATAATCTTATATATACTATATATATAATTATAATTATAATTATATATTATATATTATTTAGAGAGAGAGAGAGAGAGAAGAGAGGAGAGAGAGAAGATTGGAGGTAAGATAGTCAGATACGATATAGATAGATAATAGAGGAGAGAGAAAGAGAGCAAAGAGATGGATGGATAGATTCACAGATATAAAGTAGATAAAGATATAAATGTAGATAAATAAATATCGAAATACTAATAGACAGAATATCAATATAGAACAGACTAGACTGATCATCGATATGGGATAGATAGATATATATAAATTTTATATAACTTTGTGTGTATAATTATATATTATATATAAATAAAAAAAAAAAAAAAAAATATATATATATAATATATATCTATAAATATATATACTAATTATCTTATATTATATTATTATATATATATAACTATTATATATATATACTATATATACTACTATTGTATCTATATATATATATATATATACTATATATACTACTATATATATTATATTATATATATATATGTTATACTAATATATATATTATATACTATATATATATATTATACTATATATATTATATATATACTTAATTATAACTATATATATATTTATATATACTATATGTATAATGTTGTGATAAATATATATTT